>MU735421.1:5390-19370 GCA_026770625.1 Nicotiana glauca
ATATATATATATATATATATATATATATATATATATATATATATATATATATATATATAGAGATATATAGATATAAATATATATATATATAGATATATATATATATGCGCTCAAGTAAGCTCGAGGGAGGGCGGTTCTTCGGCCTCTTCCTCCATGATCTTCGAAAGCAAAGAAGATATACAAGATTCGACCTAAAATGAAAGATGAGAGGGTCCTCCACATCTAAAAAAGGAGTAAGCTCCATCCTTGTATCCCGAAAGGGCTGAAACATTTTGTAATGCTTCTTCCTTCTCTATGGAGGAGGAAGACAATGTTCAAATTTAAATGAGATCTTATAGTGTATTGTTCGTCTAATATGCAATCGCTGTCATTTAATCTATTGATCTAGTTTTGATTAAGTTTGACTACGATTTACCCCTTCTATCTTTGATTTATTTGCTTAAAAAGAGTTAAAAATATTTTGAGTCAAACAATTTGGCGCCGTCTGTAGGGATTTCCTAGTGAAAACTCCTAGTCTTTCCCAGATCGAAGCTAAGAAACATGAGAAGAGAACCCAACTCACACCGGATGCGGAGACAGTGCGTCGAGGGAAAAGAGGCTAGATGGGTTCATTAGATCTAGAACTCCCTGCTCCATCAGCTTTGAACGTCCCAGACAAGGAGAAAGGTGCTGCAATCCAGTCTCTCCCACTCTCTCAAAATCGTCGGGCAGAGGTTAGGAACAATTCATCCTCACCCCCATGCTTCATTACACCGGATTCACAAAATCTACGCAAGCAAACCGACGTAGGGATACCTAGAGTTAAGAACCATAAATCACTTTGGCACAACCGAAACCCTCCCGGCTGGTGGCATCCTTAAGAAAAATGGCCGAAGTCAAATGGAAAACTGCAACACGTGTGTAATGGGAGCCTGTGCAAAATATTGACACCTCGTATCCATGACGTTGAACCGCTTAATGTGAGCAATGCTGACCAAACTGTAACTTCCACAAGAAGTATTCGCCATCAAAGTAAAAGAAAGATTCGACCTTGCTCGAACCACAACGGATCGTTATTTCGATAAGTTCGAAATAATGCCTTTAAGGCCAAGGGCCTTCACCATCAAAGTAAAAGAAAGATTCGACCTTGCTCGAATCACGACGGGTTGATTATTTCGATAAGTTCAAAATAACGCCTCTAAGACCAAGGGCCTTCGCCATCAAAGTGAAAGAAAGATTCGATCTTGCTCGAATCATGACGGGTCGTTATTTTGATAAGTTCGAAATAACGCCCTTAAGGCCAAGGGTCTTTGCCATCAAAGTAAAAGAGAGATTCGACCTTGCTCAAATCACGACGGGTCGTTATTTCAATAAGTTCAAAATAACGCCATTAAGGCCAAGGGCCTTCGCCATCAAAGTAAAAGAAAAATTCGACCTTGCTCGAATCACGACGGGTCGTTATTTCGATAAGTTCGAAATAACGCCCTTAAGGCCAAGGGCCTTCGTCATCAAATTAAAAGAAAGATTCGACCTTGCTCGAATAACGACGGGTCGTTATTTCGATAAGTTCAAAATAACACCCTTAAGGCCAAGGGCCTTCGCTATCAAAGTAAAAGAAGGATTCAACCTCGCTCGAATCACGATGAGTCGTTATTTCGACAAGTTCAATTTAAGACCCTCAAGGCCAATGACCTCAAATAAAAGCAGGATTCGACCTTACTCGGATCACGATAGGTCGTAATGTAGATAAAATCAAAATAACCTCCCTTCAAAGCCAAGAGCCTTTACCATCAGAGGAGAAGAAAAGGCCAGGGCTCGGCGGGCCAGTTCCCCTTTCACGCCAAGGCCGCAAATAATTGACAGCAAAAGTTGAGATACAAGGAGAATGACAGAACTCTTTGTTATTGAAAAATCATGAGTGCGGACTATCGCCACTTACAACATGCCCCTGGCCCACAAATAAAAAAAAGAGAAAAAACAACGAACAGACACCAGCCTACCAACGAAATGAAATAAAAACAAAGTACAAGCATCTTTTTTACTCGGCATCATCACCGCCATCTTCATCATCACCATTTGTGCCCCCATTGGCTTCGGGTGTCGCTGCGTCACAACCACAATTGACGTGAGCTTCGCGAGCCTTCGCTCGCACTTCCTCGTATCCATCCTCAGTCATGGCACCCACTTCCAACAAATTCTTGTAAATATCGCGATGAGCTTCGGTATAGACCCAGAGCTCACGAAGCTGACGAGAAACGACAACACGAGATGACTTAGCTTGAGCCCTCAGTCGCCCATTCTCTTCCTCCAGGGCTGTAATTCGATCCGCCAGAACCGATACCTCCTGATCAACCGTGCCAATCTGCTATTCGAGCCTCGCCTCCCTAAGGGTTGCTGTTGCCCTCTCTGATTCCTGCTCAGACCGGAGCATACAAATGGTTTCTTCTAGAGCCTTCGCCTTCGCCAAAGACTCGGAACAGGCCCTCTCAATACGTTCCAGGTCAGTAACCTTACTCTCTAACGCAGTCAGTTTCCCTCTCCACTCCGCATTTATCGCCTTGACCTGGACCGACTTCTGGTCCACCTCCAACTACAGGGACCTCAGCTTGCCCTGCAAATACTCGCACTCTGCAGCGACACCCTTGCTCACTTCGAGCTCCTCGTCTTTGAGGCGGAGTTGATCCTTAAGCTCACTCTTACTACGAATCGTCTGCATCAGTTTTTGATCCCTCTTCTCCAACTCCACGCCCAAATCCCGATTACGGGGGTCTGTCCTTAGCCGTTCGTGCAATTCATGACATCTGTTGCGATATCGATGGTACTTCCTAACATTTGTAGGAAAACCCTCGACCAGACGTTGGCCATGCGGATTCTCTCCACTTCCACCATATACGTCTGAAAAACAAAGAGGCAATTAGACCAGTATTTGCAAACAAAAGGAAAAGTCCAAAATAAGAGCCAAAATATCATACCCTCAAGCCTATGACAGCCACTTCATCCCTCAGCTCGGCATCAGGGATGCTACGCAGGGACTCGTTCTCAGATTTTGAGCATAGCAGACTAAACTACGGCACCAAATTATCCCCCTCCACCAAAAGATTCACATCGGAAGGAATATGGAGAACTCGAGCCGACGCCCCAGCGTGAACCATCGAATGGGTAAGGCCCTCCTCAAACATCTTGATGTCGTCAGGATCCAGGTCTGACTCCGATTCATATTCATCAATCGCCACATCTTTCCCCCTTTCTGCTGCGGAAGGAGGAATGCGACCCGTCGTAGACGAAGAAGGCACATCCAAGGTCACTATGGCTGCACTGGAGCTCCAGCCCTCTGCTCCGATAGGGCGCTGATCATCAATAACGGAGGGAACTTCTGGCTGAGCCGTTACAGCGACCGGAGTCTCTAGGACCTGATCACTAGCGCCAGCGTCAACAACTCGCTCCGCCCCAATGGAAGACACCGCATCTATACCTTCCGATGATCTCGTCGGGGGAGATTCATCCAGATTGATCACGGTCGGAGGCGCCATCTTGAACTCTACCCTTCGTCTCTTCGACGGTCCTTCCTCCTCCCCAGTCGATGGAGATTCATTCATAGGACAGGAAACATTAGATGGAACCCCGTCCTGAGAAACAACCCTTACTGGGGTAACCAAGACCGAAGACTCAATCGAAGCTGCCCTCGACGAGGGGCGAGCAGCAGGTACCGTGACAAGACGAGCGGACATGACCGACTGGCGAAAGGCTAACTGAGGAGCCTTGACTCTCCGTACTCTCCCTAACAACGACAAACAGTGTATAAGAGGTAAGAGAAAAAAAGGAAGGGATAAAGATAAACAATAAATAAGGACGTTGTCTCACCTGTAAGAGGCATACGTCCAAACCTCTCGTGCAAGGTCGACCAAGTACGAACCCCCACTGTGTGGGGAAGAACGACCTCTACCCATTCACGAATCCCTTCAAGAGGCGGCATGGGCAACTTCTCAACTGTGGAATAACAAAGCAAGTCAGTACCCGCAACGCAAAAGAAGAGGAAGGAGAAAGAGAAATTGAACACTACATTAATCAAAGACGCACACTTACGTGCAAAATTCCATCTCTCGGGGAATCCAGTTGGGTCCGCCACGATATGCTCGGTCCGCACATAGAAAAAGTTCTCATAAAAGCGACGATTGGTTCTATTATCCATATTCACCACTAGACCTTTCGACCCCCGAGAACACGTATGAATCATCATGCCTCGAATTAACTAGGGAGTGAACAGGCTAAGCACGTGGCCTACAGTAAACTCGCGACCGGCGAGCTCCACATATTTAAGGAACATGAGGAACACTTGTATCAGTAAGGAGAAAACTGAGCGGGGCACACCTCATAGTAGTGGCAGAAATCTACCACTAGCATGGGAAGCGGGAGTGTGTATCCTACGATGAAGGGGTAGGCATAGAATATACAATATCCAGGACGGTCGAATTGAACCCGGTCGTCCCTCTCTGCCGGTCGCATCTCGACAAAATTGGGAATTCCCCATCGTTCCCTCAAATCCATGATCCCTACCTTCCCTATGAGGGGAACGATGTTCGGCGACTCCGTTCTCCGTTCCACCATTGATACTGAAGTCAATCATGTCCTTCCCTGGGCGGGGAAAAATTTCATCCACCGAGGGAACCTCTTTGTCCTCCACCAAATATACTTCTCCGACAACCAGAGCAGGGTTTTTAGTTGCCGAAAGGGTGACAGGAAGATTGTCATGGGAAGAAGCACCGACCATTTTTAGCCAAAAGGGGAAAAGAACTTGCCGGGAGAAGTGAAAAGATTAAGGATTGCAACTAGAAAGAGAGTAAGCAAGAACTCGAGATGTCTAAAAAGGAGATATCATGGGAATTTCCTTGAAGCAGACACTGAAGTGTGAGAAGCAAATAACAAGATTCCCCTATTTATAAGAAGGCCCAAATCCCCCGATCTCGAAACCCAAGAGTCACCATTTGAACCTGATAGGACGCGAAACGTTCTACTTAGTCTGAAACGGGTGTCATAATGGTAGCGCGCACGAAGCAACGCTTCGTTTACCTACCTGCGTTTCGATTTTGAAACCGTCGCGACAATACATGAGCATAGGGAAAAACATTCCCACACCATTCGAAGTAAGAAAAGTCGTTACTTCGATAAATTCAAAGTAACACCTTTAAGGCCCAGAGCCTTCGCCATCCAAGGAATAGAAAAGTTCGACCTCGCTAAAACTCAGATGGTGTTATTTCTATGAGTCCACAAAGGCGCAATTAAAGAATAGAATGGGGGTTCAGACTCCTCGCGACTACGTCACATGTGTGATCCGTCCGTCGGGCCCAATGAGGTACGACCCCGACGAACGGAGGGACTAACTGTATTGGTCAAAATCTGACTACCTCGATTAGGGCGGCCACGACCGTATTTTCGCCACTGAGTAGGGAATCAAGTCAAACTCATCCCTTCTTTAATATATTCGATATAACCACAAGAGCGAGGCATCCCACGACCAGAAAACCCCACTGTTCCAGGCACGCCAAAGTTGTGGCATAGGCAAGAGGATTTTTCGACTATATATATATATGCTCAAGTAAGCTCGAGAGAGGGCGGTTCTTCGGCCTCTTCCTCCATGATCTTCGAAAGCAAAGAAGATAAACAAGATTCGACCTAAAATGAAAGATGAGAGGGTCCTCCACATCTAAAATAGGAATAAGCTCCATCCTTATATCCCGAAAGGGCTGAAACATTTTGTAATGATTCTTCCTTCTCTACGGATGAGGAAGGCAGTGTTCAAATTTAAATGAGATATTCTAGTGTCTTGTTCGTCTAATATGCAGTCGTTGTCATTTAATCTATTGATCTGGTTTTGATTAAATTTGACTACGATTTACCCCTTCTATCTTCGATTGATTTGCTTAAAAAGAGTTAAAAATCTTTTGAGTCAAACAATTAGTAATCGCCACTTATAAATCGTGTTCTGCAATTCCAAAATAAATTGAATTTAGTAATTGCGACTTAAAAACCGAATTTACAGTGCGCGGATGGATAGGGCGAGCGAAGCGCGAAGAGGATGGATGTCTGAGCGGTTGAAAGAGTCGGTCTGCGACTTATAGATCGCATTTAGGCCTCATTTGTTTGCACTTAATGAAGGTTTGAATCTTAATCATTCAGATCTCAGACATTAAGTGCGTTTGTTTTTAAAGTCTCAATCATAATTATTCAGATCTTAATCATTAAGTGTGTTTATTTTTTTTACTTCACAACCACTTATTGGGCCTGAATAGGTATGTATGCTTAAGATCTATAACAGAGACTTAATTTCATTAAGGTCCTATCAGATATTCATTATTAACTGCTGTCACCGCCTACCATTATCAACTACCACCATGCCACCACCATCACCATACTCAACTACCACCACCCCCACCACCACCACCTCCACAACCACTACGCCACCATTATAGTCGCCACCATTATCGACCATCACCACCCACTATCCTCACCACTCCGACCACCATATATCATTTCACCCACAATCAACACACATCCACCTCAACTATCACAACTGACCACCCCATCACCATCAACAACCACATCCGGCACTATCCATCATTATAACCTACCACTACCCACCCACCACTTTCCTCAGTCATAACTACTACCACCACCCGTCATTATTAACTATCACCACCCACTACCATCATCCTCAATCATAATCTCCACCGCTACCAATCATTACTAGCTACTAGCATGAACCACCATCATCAACCAAAACTATCACCAAACACCGCCTCTTGTCGGCATTCACCTGTTAGCCATTACCACCAACAACTATCGTATTTAAAAAATTATATATTTTATTGATAGAATTTTAGATTACTTATTATTTCATTTGAATTTTATGTTTATTAAATTTCAAATAAAGATAAATTTTATATATTCAAATGTTAAAAGTTAAACAGTCTTGATTATTTCTATTCAGATCTTAATATTAAGATGTGTATTTAGATTCACATGTCTTAATCTTAATACACAACTTCAGACGTCTATTTAGATTAAGACATCTTAATTTTTAAAAAAACAAATGAGACCTTAGTAATTGTGACTTATTTTCGCATTAGCGACTATAAACGCATCGCATTTAATGCAACTTATATAAATCGGCGAATAAATGGGGGATTCACGTATGACACTTGCAAAGAGTGCAAAGGGGCTTTACGACTTATTTTCGCATTAGCGACTATTTACGCATCCATTTATTGCAACTTATATAAATCGGCGAAAAACTCGGGAATTCACGTGTGAAACTTGCAAAGAGTGCAAAGGGGCTTACTTTCATTCTGCGTTAATTAGCCCATTCGACCATTGCGCTCTCTTTTCTCACTCTCCACGAGCCACCGACGCCTCCGCCTCCGCCAGGATCATTAGCAGCCACCGTCTTCCTCCAATTTCTCGATCTTCAACGGTGAGTCCCTCTCTTCCTCCTCAAACCCTAATCATCTAGCCATACTATACTCTTACACTGTCACGTCACTTATTCTTGTCAATGCACCTGTCCAAAATCCAAATCCACTATCATTTGGCCTCCCTTGCCGTATTTTCTACTATTTCATTATCCGTCTTAAAATGGGCTCTTCCAATCTTACTTGGTGGGTCCAAACCCAATCTGTACCTTAATTCCAACAACATGTGTATTTGTATTTATGTTATCTGCTTATTTGTTTTACTGTTTTCTTCTAACTATGCTAGTAACTTGTTACTGGTGCTGCTTGACGGTTATTTTTGAAATTGCAAATTGATGTTTTATCTTTGCTTCTTATCTGGTTCTAGTGAGATTTAGCTAGTTGGAGTGAGCCGTACTTTTATGCAAATCAGGTACTACTACTAGTATGTTGGTTGCAGTATGTAATGTTGTTGACATATCTAAAGCAGAACCAGTCATAGCAAATGTGGACCTTCTTTATATTCAGTTTTGTTTAAAATGTAAAGAATGTCAAAGAATCGTGCTGACAAAATACAATTTCTAATTTCCTTTTATGGTAATAAATAGGGCTTTGGAGAGCGCCATTTTTTATTTTCTACTTTGATAAGTAAATATGGGATGATGCTACCAATTCCGTATGAGTATATCCCATTTTCTGTCAATCACGAATATTGTCAAGTTAGATTTGAAATGAAGAGTAGTGCATACTGAAGCAGCAGTGGACTGAGAGCGGAAGTTGTAGATCATTTGATTTTGCGCCTAATTAATTTACGTATTTACACATTAGAGAAATTCATACCTAGAATGTTATCAGGACAGAGCAAATGCAATTTCATATTTCAGTTAACAGATAGTTCTCCACCTTATAGTACATGGAAACTTCACTCCCCACTCCTCTCTAAGTTAGGACCAAAAACAGGGCAGTTTCCATCAAGGGCTTAAGAAATTAGGATTGTCTGACACTATGACGATTGAAGGTGATAGGGAAAGAGGTAGATTAAGAATAGTATGTCCGGAATTGTCTGGAAAGACCTACTACAATTTCTCGGAATCAATACGGACGCGGCATAGAACAAAAGGCAATGGAATAAAGGATTTATATAGATGATACGATCGGTGTACATGAGGAGCTTCTTTATTTTGGTTAAGATAAACTTATGTCCATGTAGGGATAAGTGTGAAATTCAAAAAACCTATAGTTTTATAGAACTCCTAATTTGCCATAAAGACAAATTTGTTAATGTATAATGAGATGTACCTAAAGAGCAGAATGAATAGACTATAAAGAGGTCATACAGTCGGTCCTGACCAGTTCAAAATGGTTGATGCACATGACCAAAATGATATTTGGTGAATGCTCTGGTAAATAGCTTTTGCTTTATTAAGAAGCAGGCTTACGTTCTGCAGACTTGCTCATAGTAAAAGACAATACACTAGTTTATCAAACAAAAGAAGAAGAAGAAGTAAATGACATTATACTAAGAAACACGTACCTTTGTTATTTTAGATACAGATGTCAAATGATGTGGAAAATCCTAAAGATGGAGATGCCGGGAAGTCTTCAGATGCTTCTTCACCAACCCCCAGTAGTCTCCAGTCGACTTGGTATGATGTCTTACTTCAGCAAGCATCAGTTTATGGAGTAGCTGCTGGATACTGTCTATCAGCATCATTACTCTCCATCATTAACAAGTGGGCGGTCATGAAGTTTCCTTACCCAGGGGCACTAACTGCATTGCAGTATTTCACAAGTGCAGCTGGAGTCCTCATATGCGGGTGGCTCAAGGTTATAGAACGTGATAAGCTTGATTTTGTAACGATGTGGCGGTTCCTACCGGCTGCAATTATATTTTACCTATCTCTTTTTACAAACAGCGAGCTTCTCCTCCATGCCAACGTTGATACTTTTATTGTCTTCAGATCAGCTGTCCCCATCTTTGTTGCAATAGGAGAGACCCTCTACCTGCACCAGCCATGGCCAGCAATTAAAACATGGGCATCACTAGGAACAATCTTTGCTGGTAGTGTGCTCTATGTCACTACTGATTACCAGTTCACACTTACGGCGTATAGCTGGGCATTGGCTTACTTAGTGAGCATGTCTATTGATTTTGTTTATATCAAGCATGTAGTTATGACAATTGGCTTAAACACGTGGGGTCTTGTGCTTTATAACAATCTTGAGGCTTTGATGCTTTTTCCTATTGAACTGCTTATAATGGGTGAACTGAAGAAGATAAAGCATGATATTCAGGATGAGTCAGATTGGTACAGTTTTCAAGTGGTGTTACCCGTAGCTCTGTCGTGTTTGTTTGGTTTAGCCATCTCTTTCTTTGGATTTTCTTGCCGTAGAGCAATATCTGCAACAGGCTTTACTGTTCTTGGCATAGTGAACAAGCTTTTGACGGTGGTGATAAATCTAGTCATCTGGGACAAACACTCGACTCTTGTTGGGACAGTGGGACTCTTGATCTGCATGCTTGGTGGTGTTATGTACCAGCAATCCACGAGCAACAAGCCTAAGGCTGTGAAAGATGTAAATCCACAAGCAGCTGATGAGGAGCAAGATAAGCTCCTTGAAATGCAAAGCAGCATACATAGCAGTGAGAATGAGAAGCAAGCTACACAATCAGGAGATGAGAAACAATAACATATTCTTGTTACCTTTCATTCTTGTCTGTCAAGATATTGTTGTATTCAATTATACACCTGGTCGAAAACCCAGTGCTGTCATAACTGCCAGATTGGGTATGAAGTCAGCTGCCAGTTACTTAGAAGGGGCTCTCACGGAAAGGAGAGTGGATGCTAATTTATTCTTGGGTATGAACTATGAAGTCAGCTGCCTTCAACTTTGCAAAAGTGCATCATACGTTTATCTTCTATAGCTTTGATTCGTATTCAGCTTACTTATTTAGTAAGATTTCTCCTCCCAATTTGAGTAGTGGGTGATGGAGTAATATTCGTGTAATTCATTTGTTCTACATTGTGATAGACTATTCCAATATGCTCTGCTATTCCTGTACACAATCCAGTGACATGTTTTTAAGGGGGACCAAGAAAGCACTTTGTACTTGCTAGCATAATTTGCATAACCTTCTTTCCAAGAGAAAGTTATGGTAGGAGAGAAAAGAGGAAGTTCATGTCTTTCTTGGGTATCTTATGTGCAAACAGGTGTGTACTCCATAATCAAACACTGACAAATTTCGAGCAACTTTTGGCATCTTACATCTCTGTTGAATCAGCATATTGCTTCTCCTTTTACTTTGTATAGCCTTGTGCATATTGATATGCAAAAACAAAGGAGAATCAATATAATGATTCAACAATAGATACTCTAAGATGAACAATTTAAAAAATATCTTCCTAGTAATTTATGTACGCTGGAGTCTGGACGGAATTTATCTTCGTAGTTGATTATCTAGTAAATTTTCATACATGAAAAGAGTCCTCTTGATGGCGATTTGCAATTTTGTAGTTGTAATGTAAAAGCTCCAGTATTTTCTGTTTAGACCAAAAGAGAAAACTCCATTTATAAAGGTAAGTGAGTCAAATCAAAATAAATATTTCATCATTGAGAAATAGGTTTTTCAACAAAAAAAAAAAAAAATTAGTGAACTTGTGATTCAGTTATCGAGTCCAAAAAGCATGGAATACCTATAACTGTCGAAGTAAATTGACACTCAGAACCTGTAAAGTGAACCCTGAGGACACAGGTCTTAGAATTCCGATGATGTCCAGTTTGTGCTGAACTTGGAACAAGAAGCTAATAAAGCTCTTCTAATGAACCTTTAAAATTGCTTTTCTTGTAGCATTACACACCTCGCTCTTTCAATAGAAAGTTTATTACAATGACAGTGATATTCTTACAAAATTGAATTCATCCATCTCTTTCAGATTAGTGAAACTGAAACCTTCAATTCTACTGATGAATCATATCTCCTCGAGACATTATTCGATCAACCAAGGTTCTTGAACTGGTGTCCATGAGCACAGTTCACCTTCTCTAAACCAAAGCGCTGCACAAAGGAAATGAATATAGACATACATCAGTTGATCAGAATACAATCATGGCATACTTATTTCTATCTTTCTTTCTTTTTTAAAATCTACAACAACGGTTTCTGTATGTACCATATCACTTTTAAAACAATACTATGCGAGGAATTTCAGGAGAGGGGAGAATTTGAAATCGGATCATGAGAAAGCCTATGATCAAGTGAACTCGGGGTTCCTTGATTTCATAACGTTAAAGATGGACTTTGGAGTTGGAGAAAATGGATAAAATACTGCATATTGAGGTACTCCATTCTTGTGAATGGAAACCCATGTGGATTCTTCTGTAGTACTAGGGGCTCTAGGCAGGGAGATCCGCTATTCGTCATGGAGGCGTTGAGTAGGATGATGGATAAAACTGTGATGGGCGATTACTTAGGGGGTTTCAATCAACGATTGGAGGACATAATACAGTGCAGGCCTCACATCATGCAAGCTCTCTTCAACACACACCAACAAAAAGTTCAGAATGAGCATACTTAGTTGCCAAGTGCACAGAAGGTCATTACTGATAAATTTCTTTGAGATTAACTAATTAAGTAGGTTGACGGCGGATGAACAAGGAGCGTCAAGAAAACATCTACATGAAGAATGAACAGGCAAGTGCACTTGTGATACATTAAAGGAATTGGGGATATTTTCATAAAAAGAATGATAATATCGATATCCCCAACATAACTTCAGTTTCAGTCTGTCCTTTGATTTTCACCCTAATAAACTTATTGTCACCAGTGATGAAAGTAACAAAAGAAAAAAAATGAAAAGAGAAGTACATTAGCAAAAAAATAAAAATAAATATATATATATATATATCTATATATATATATATATCTATATATATATATAGATAGAGAGAGACAAATATATTCACATGCCAAGTCAAATATACATGGAGAGAACTATTATAACACTTAATAGCACTTTTGTTTTCTTTGATAATGAAAAGCAAACTTGTAATACTTAATACTCCGCAGTACTTTTTAAGTACAAAAGTGAACCAGAATCATTCTCTTTTTTTATATGTCAGTGGTGTAAAAGTAAAACAAGTGTCATTCTTAAAGAGAAAAACAATCTGGCTAAAAGCACGCAATGGCATTTCTCTACACTCGCAGGTGATTATCACAAAGTCAAGGTGGAGTGCAACTTTATTATCTTTGAACAATAACATGAGCTCATTTTCTAGTTAAATAAAATATGTGCAATAGAGAGATACCGTTGATCATAGTTAAATAAATATGTACACAAGCAAAACTTCTAGGGCTAATTAGGAGGTCGGCATCTGACAAATCCACAATGGATTCAATATTTTACGGCTTCACAAACAGATTGTCATTCACGTTGATTTAGCTAAAACATTACCTATTTCACGCTTTCCATTGTCAGGGCTATCACTTCCATGCACCACATTTCTGCAAACAGATTGTCATAGAAATCAAGTACTTGGCAATGGTGAAAACTTCAAGTACAATGGCTGCATAGTTATTGAACAATAGCGAATAAACAAAACACAAGTATTTGTAGCCCCAACCTTCCAGTTTGAACAGCAAGGTCTCCTCTGATTGTGCCGGGCTCCGCGTTAAGTGGATTAGTTGCTCCTATTAGCTTACGGGCAGATGCTACAACACCAATACCCTCCCAGGCCTTGCCAGAGATAGAACACAATCCAAGATATTAGGAACCTCAGACGATTGCCAAAGATAATATATAGTGTGAAAATCATAAGACTTTTATATAACTCATTGGTTTCAATTACTGAATGATGGAAATGGACTAAATGGCAAGACTTTTACCATACAGACAACAGGACCAGAGGTAATGTAGTCGATCAGCTTGGGGAAAAATGATTTCGACTGTAGGTCCTTGTAATGCTCCTGTTACAATTATGAATTTTTGAGCAATATAATCAGGAATTAACAGGAACAATATACTATAAATAGATGTGAGAAATGATTCAGAATATTAAAGTAATGATTGGATTCCCTTTTCCGATCGATAAACAAGCCTAAGGATACAATTCTCTACTTTTCTGATAAAAAAAATAAAAAACTGATACAATCTTAAAAGTGAATATGGAATTAATTATCAGACCATTCCTTAGCTACCCTTTAAAAGGCTTCATCTGATATGTGAAGGTTTTACAGAACATGCTTCTTTACTTTCCAATAGACTCGTGCTTCGTTTTATTTCCAATTAGTCCAACCTATATGAAAATGCAACACGAATGTTGTTAAACCGTTAACTTCCAATCCTGATGCATTGTCAAACTTTATCTTATGGTAGTTTCTGGGTTTGATTCAAATGCTATTCCTTCCTATATTTACACATTTCAGAAATGTAATTCTGTAAATAATGGTGTGTAAAGGGGCAAAGTTGTCTATAAAGCCCTTAGACATTTTTTAAGTCTTGAAAATGGTGGGAAGGAGGTAAAAGGGGAGGGGTTTTGTGGGGTAGGGTGGGGGGCT
>MU735421.1:27714-60304 GCA_026770625.1 Nicotiana glauca
TTCGATATTGTCTTCTTCATGGGATGACTGTGAAAGGGTTAAGAATAAGAACACTAAACTTATTTAAACTCCACACTCGAGAGTCCTTTTTTTTTTTTTTTTTCATATGTAAATACACATTGGACAGTTCAGATTCATCATGAAAATTACAAGATTCGATCCACCAAAAACCAAAATATATTTAATAAAACAGATCTCAAGACCTAGTAAAAGAGAAGATTAAAAGAAAGTTGCTAAAAATATGTAGAAAAAGAAAAAGGAAAAAAGGAACAAGAAAGGCCAAAACCGAGTTAACCATCTAAGCAACTCGGTGAGTTAACTACTGAGTTTCCAAGCAGAGGTAGCAATTAGGGGCCTTGTATGCCAACCCAACATCAAACAACCATTATTTTCTTCCACTCTGTATCCACCACCACCAGCAAACAAAGCTAGTAACATACTAGCTTGTTTAAATGCATTAGAACCTAAATGAACCGGCTCAAAACCGGCCGAGTTAAACCGGGTTCTCCACTGAGCCAATGTCTCGTGCCTCTCAACTCGGTCTACACCCTCACAAGACACCAAATTGCATATTTGCCGACCTAGATACACCTCTGACATCAACTTATCTTGGTCACTCACCGGCCCTAATTCGCCACCACCGCCGCAACCCTCCAACGAGTCGAAAAGGGTTGAGTAATAATGTAATGACTCGGTAAACCGGTCCATGAAAACTGGTCCATTGTGATTAGCTTCTTGCTCGACAATAGTGAAAATCTCAGGTTTCAAGTCCTTAACAAATGACAACACCTTCTCTATACCTCCAGGCCTAGCTAGCAACTGATGCAATTCGAACATGGAATTCACTGCAACAGTTTCGCCTTCACGGATATCGAACACGGACGCATCGAGATCAGCTAAAGTGTTGGCGACAAAGCCCCTAAATTCGAATTCAACATTGATTGATTCTGCCAAATGAGCTAATTTCCAACCAACTTGTTGCAAATGGTCTGTGTTATCTTGTGATGGCGGACCAATTCCAGTTAATCTGAAAGTCGGTGCACCACCTGGCCTTAACGCTAAGGCTTGTAACAGAGCAGGCCATTGCATACCTTGTTTCATACTGAAATCAATCACATGGACTTTGTTCTTGTTTGCAAAAGCTTCAAGAATGGCTTGATTTGCAGTAAAATGAGCGAATTTAAGGTAAGGGCAAGTCTCGTAAAAGTGCATCTGTAGAAGGTCGGTGAAGGCAGGCTCATTAGGATTTGAAGGGTACAATCTGTAAACTTTCCTTGCCAAAGCTTCAGCGAAATACGTCGCAACTTTTCTCATTGCCCCAGCTTGTGACACAGCTAAGAATCCAATTTGCTTCAATAGAGCTTCAGCTAATTTCATCTTCTCCTGTTGAATTGCTTCTGCACATGCCATCAATGTATGGACGAGCCGAACGCCGTTGTCTTGCGAGTCAACAAGCACCACCGGTCGAGTTGACTCAGCCGGCCGTGTGGAAATTGACTCGCTCTGAAAACTTCTCCACATACCACCTCCCACGGAGATGCTTGAAGAGGACGAAGGTGATAACTCTGTTGTTGTAGTGGATTTAAATCGTTTGCTCTGTGGCTGCTGTACCTGCAGTTCATGAGCTGGATTTTCAATTTTGGGAAAAACGGCTTTACCTGGAATAGCTGTTAGATCTGAATCGAAGGAGGAGGAATCCTCATAAACTTGATTTGTTGTGAAGGAGGAAGATGAATTGGAAAAAGGGTCTTGGGGATTGAGCTCAGAGATCATAGATTCAAGCCAAGATGAGAGATCTGAAGGGTTATAGTGAACAGTTTCAGAAGCAAGAAAGGAAAGATTATCTTGTTCAACACTACCCATAACTTCCTCAAGTTGTTCAAGTTTCTGAGCTACTTCAGCCATGTCTGATGCCTTCACTTTGTAACCCAAAACAGCAAGCAGCTCATCCTCAACTCCTCCATCTTCCTCCCACATCTTTCCTTTCCCGGAACAACCGCCGCCACCCCCGGCGGAGCTACAACCACCTGAAAAAGAACCTTCCAGTTGCTCATACGGCATCGTTTGTTCTCTCTTCATTTTTTTTCTTTTCTTTTATCTTTTGAACTAAGGGAAATAGCTGAATTCTGTGGACTCAGAAATTGATGGGATTTCTGCTATGTATATGATTATGGCCTTGTGGGGTGGTTTCCTTTTTTCGTTTTTCTTTCTTTTCTTTTTTCCAGAGATAAGAAAGAGGTTTTTAGGAGAGAGAGAGAGTTGTATAGATTCACAGGAGTGGCAGATGGTGTGGCTGCGGGGTCGGTCTAAACCTGCACAATTTCAACCATGCGCCCTCGAATCGATTTATGGATAAATCGAATCGATTATTTATTATCGATTTTAAAATTTTTTTTATTAAGTTATTGATTTTATCCTTTTTGGTTATCGATTTATCGATAAACGATAAAATATACTAAAAAGATTCCAAAAAAATTATTATTTTTTTATCCTTATTTTATAATATCCTTTTCTTTAACCTAAGTCCCTAACCCTATTACATTCTCTATCACATTTAAGGAATGATCATATTTAAAGCTCAAGGGAATAAAATTCAAATTAATGGAAAACAAAATTAGCCATAATGATATATTTTTTTAATACCGTTGGAGTGTTGGTGGCATATATTTGATCCCTTACTTTAGTTTCGTTGCATGTGTTTGTTGACACAATTTTTATGTCATAAACGGTGTTCGTCTTATTTTAGCTTCTTTTTGTCCACATTAGTTAGGCGTATTTATAGCGATATACTTTTCGTGGAATCTCGCAAATTTTCTTATTGGCGTAATCAATAACTGAATAGATAAGCCTCAAAAATCGATAAATCGAAATCGAAAAAATCAAAATCTTATTGAAACGATAACGATAAGTATATGTACAAATTGATAATCGATAAGTAATTATCGATAAGGGTCAAAATCGAATCGATAAATGGAATGCACATCCCTACTCCTCTCTCCCGCATAGAATTTAAACCCGTATCCACTCGCCCCATACTTCACACGCATTCAACCACCCTGCCTCATCCCGCACCGCAAATTTTTTAAAAATAATTTTTTTTTTGGGCCAGTAGTTACATTATACGGAAAAGGCCTAAAAATGCCACTAAACTTTCAGAAATGGTCTATCCATGCCATCCATTAAAAAAATGCTCATTCATGCCACTGTCGTTAAAGAAATGGCGCATCTATGCCATTATTGACTAACGACTCAATTTTTATTTGGCCCATCCATGCCACTGCCGTTATTCAATAATGGCATGGATGAGCCATTTTTTTAACGGCAGTGGCATGAAATGAGCATTTTTTTAACGGATGGCATGAATAGACCATTTCTAAAAGTTGAGTGTCATTTTTAGGCCTTTTTCGTACATTATATAAAGCCGCCAAAAACATCTACTCAACATTCTAAATTTGCCACTTAAATTTGCATATGGAACCTCGAACCCAGTAGGAGTTCTTTGTAAAACTCACTTTTTAAAGGATACTACTAGATGAGAGATTTTATGTATAATAATATTCTTATTATTAGTACTAAGATTTGACAATATGCCAAGTTATCGCTGAAACACAAGGAAGACGGAAGACATAACCTAGAGACTTTCTAACATAAAGGATAAAGGATAATTAATAGCAAATCATCTACTAATACATGATCTGGAATAAAACATTAAAACTTCATTTTTACTCTTCTTCCTCCTCCTTGGATAGCTTAATCACCTGAAATTAATTAACATAATGCAGCATTAGGCACGACATATATTTTTAAATGACGAACTACTTCTCCAATTAGAAAAACTATTTGAAAAAGGGAAGAAAAGAAAAGGAAAACAATGAAATGTTTAAAATGCAAAAGCTCACAGTTTATGTACTCCCTCCGTTTCAATTTATGTGAACCCATTTGACTGAGCACGGAGTTTAAGAAAAGAGAGAAGACTTTTGAACTTATGGTGTAAAATGAAACACATATATTTTGTGTGGCTATAATTCATTGCATAAAGGTAAATTATTTCCAAATAGGAAAAGAGGTCATTCTTTTTTATATGGACTAAAAAGGAAATAAGTTCACATAAATTGAAACGGAGGGAGTATGTGTTTTAGAAAACTAGTTTTTATCCCAATTCCACCTTAGGGGTCGTTTGGTAGGGTGCATAAAAATAATACTGGTATTAGTTATGCTGACATATTTCATATCCACTGTTTGGTTTGATATATTAAAGCATTGCACAATTTCTAAAAGAATTGTTTGTTTACAAAAAGGCCCTCAAAACCAGTCCATCACTCTATCTTTTTTAAAGAAACATACGTTGAGGTAGAGCTGTCAAAACGGGCTACCCCAAACCAAGCCTCGTGGGCTTTTAAATTTGGTGGGCTAGGGCGGGCCGACCCTTCATCTATATCGGCCTTAAAATGGCCAGCCCAGCCCAACCCTAAGAGGGTCGCGGGCTAGGGCAGGCCAGCTCTTCAATTTTTTTTAGAAAAAAATATTTCTCCAAATCTTTATTTTTCGTGATATAATCTCTTGATTAGGGGTGTTCATGGTTCGGTTTCGGTCGATTTTTTCCTAAAAAGAAACCAAACCAAGTAAGTCGATTTTTCAAATATTGGAACCAAACCAAATCAATTAAGTCGATTTAGATTTTTCTTGATTTTTCGATTATTTATTGATTTTTTTAAATGTGAGACATACACTATCAAACGCATATTCCGGCGACTACATTTTCAACGTAATACTATCAAACCAATTACTCTTTGAGAAATCTATCATTTACTAAGATATATCGATGATAATTGAATCAAATAGTGATGAATAATTTAAGTACTCAATTAAAAATTAAATATTTTTAACATGAAATAAATTTTTGTACTTAGCAAAAGAAAGTACCAATCAAACTAGAATGTAAAGGCAAATAATTAGATTATTATAATAGCAAAGAACTAGACTAAAAATACAGACGACTATTATGTACCATAAAATTTTAGAAACTTTATATATATATATATATATATATATATATATATATATATATATATATATATATATATATATATATATATTTTGTGTGTGTGTGTGTGTGTTTTTGATTTTTGCCCTATATGAATTACTCCTATAAAATCCAAGAAAATAGATTATTTCCAATTATTTGCCATTTTTAGGATTTTTTTGTAGGATTTTATTAATTGTTTGCATTTTTGTGCATGTTTAATTTTTATTAAAATCATGAAAAATGTAAAAATTACCATGCATTGCATTTAGGTTTATTTTTATATTTTTAGGGTTAATTAGTTAATTATTTATTTTATTAAAAAAATAACAATCACAAAAATGGCTCATTTTATATTTTTTTACCTTTTAATTTTTAGATTATTAATTTTTCTCTTTTAATTTAGGATCAAGTAATTTTTATAATTTTTGTTATTAGATAATTAGTTTAATTTTATAATTTAGATTAATTTAGGATTTTAATTTAAGATTCTTAATTAAAGGAAAAGAAAAAAAAAAGAAAAAGCAAGATAATAAGAGAATTGGAAAGAGGGGGGCGGGGGGTGTGTTTAATTTAAATTTGGGCTGTTTTAAATGCCCCAAATCGGCCCAAACTTTCACCCCAAATCGATCCAAACCCAGGCCCAAAGATCCTACCCGGCCAAACCCCCTTTTACACCCAAAAAGACGTAGTTGGACAGTAAAACTATGTCGTTTCGATGTCTTCGCCCCATTAAACGACCAAATCCCCCTTACTATTATTAATTCAATTATAATCTCATTTAAGCTAAACCTAAGTCCCATTTCTCTCTCAGAAACGCCGCCCAACTCCACCGTCCCTCCGCCGCCCGAAAATCATCTCACGGCGACAGACCATCCCCAAAAGCCTTCAAATTTCAACACTCAACCCCCATCATCCCCTCATTCACATTCTGCCATTTATTTCCCCAAAAGGCCACTCATTTTCTTCGAATTTGAAATCTAAGAAATAAATATTCAAAATTTTATTTTTTGTTCGATTTTTCTTGACTTGGTCCTCAATTCGTGATGAAACCTACTCGAATTTCTTATTTTTCAACACAAGGAGTCGTTTAATGTTAAGATTGTCTTAGTTATCATGGATTGGCCGGATTCTAGGCAAAAATCATTGATTGACCAAAATGGTTCGAAACCTCTGCCTCATCTTATTTTTGGCATGTGGTGAGGATTATTGCATGAAGCATTAGCCACGAACGAAAGTCCGGCCAGTGTTCATGTTATAATTCTCGCCATTGGCCGAGATTTTCGTTCGAGTTTGAATCAAGGTCCTTTTGTTTCCTTAGAGGTATTGAAGCTTTTAACGATTCCCTCGGTATAATTCTCCTTCGATTTCTTCATATCATCTATTGTGGTGCCAATTCTGTCTATTTTTTTTATGAGGGAATAATTGATTAATTAGTGATTAATATCTCAATAATTAGATTTAATTACTGTCATAATGTATATTTTCTTAAAAGATGGATCATTAGCCTTTGTTTAATCAAATATTGTTTTATTTCTGCATAAGTTAGTTGGTTTTGGGTTGGGATTCATACTTGGTTTCAGTTACTACGAAAGTGCAAGTAATTATTGGGCTTAAGGTTTAAATGGACCAGGTCCAGTACCACTTGGTTTAAACTCTAAAATAGTAAAAACAAAAAAGGGTAAATACAGGGCTATTGGGGTTGGAATTCGATAGGATTTGAGGGAAGTTTATAGGAAACTTCTAGAAAAGTTGACAAGGATTATTTTAGAGATAAAAAAGGGGAAAATCCTGGGGCAGGGGGGTAAGTTAATAAAATTAAAAGTTAAGGGGTACTATTTAAATTACAAAAATTTAATTTGGTTGCCCTAAAATTCCCTCTATAAAAAGATCTTCTTGCCAATGATTAGGACACAGAAAAAAAGATTAAAAAAAGGGTAAACAGCTGAGAACAAAAAAATTTCAAGGGTTCTTAAGATTGAGTTTTCTACTGTTTTGGGGGTTCTTCTTGGCTGGTTTTCAGAAGCTGGAATAGAACTTTGGGTTTGTTCATTGCTAATTTTTGCTGAGCTGAGCTAGGAACTGCAAGTTGCTTTGCTTCTTTAAGCTGATTTTCCTTTTTGCTAGTTATTTTTCTAAACTTTTGTATGCTTGGATTGAGTTGTCTTGAATGAAATGTTGATTTTCATAAACATTTAAGCATAAATTAAGTTGGATTGTTTATTTCGTGCAATGATTTTGGAATTTCCAGCATGTTTAAAGCTTTAAATCTGCTTTATGTCTTCTGCTTATTTGTTTCGTTAATTTGTGTAATGGTTGGAGTATTTGGACAATGGAAATGGTCTATTGACATCAATAGTTGATGAAACATGAAATTTGAGTGGCATGATGTCTTCTTCTTTCCTTTTTTTTCTTTTAGAAACATTGTTATGTTAGTTATGAGTGGTATAAAGGCATCAGTTACTGAATGCCCCTTTTGATTTTAAGGTTGAGAATGTTGTGTAGATCCGACAAATTTGGTTGTAGTCTAAATAGGAATTCTACTATAGTGTTCTTCATATGAAATATGTAGATTTGTATTAAAGTTATTTGCTATTAATTATTTAGCTGTAGTTTGTAGATCTAACCACTAATTGGTTAGATTGGTAAGCTCTAAAGCTAAGGAAGGGATTTAAAGTTGCTGGAAAAAGGGTTTGGAGCTGAAGATTTAATCAGACCATGTGTTAGTTTAATTTATTGTTGCAAATAATTTTGTATACATTAGAAGGAACTAATTATCAAGAGTTGTGTTTTAAATGGTCAAAATTGTAAATGTCAGATTCTAGGTAATTTTCTTTGAAGTTTTGAAGGCCAACGATTCCCTTTTTTGTGTATTTGTTGTATTTGGACAATTACTACAAACTTGCATATTTGCATAAGGAATTTGGGGTCAACTTATTTAATTGGGCTTAGTCAAGTTTAATTATTAGCCCAGTAAGGATCTTAGCAAAATTATTCGAGGGCCTGATATTTTTCAGAAAAAAATGGGCTTATATAACTGGCCCGTTTCCTTGTAAATAAAACTCATGATTTCTTTACTAATTCATTTCGCATATTTTGGGTTTAAAAAATTAATTGTATTTAGTTCTTGAGTTCTAATTTATCCGTCTAATTATGACCATTTGTGGTACTTCCCTTAGTGTCCAAAAAATGCATCCACCCATTATTAATTCCACAATTTGGGCCCTCGTATGAAATAATAAACTGAATATTAGTACTCGAGTCTTATGAGCATATTAGTATGCTTCGGGTGTGGACTCGACCAAATCTTGTTTTCTTTTAGCTAATGAACTACTAATAATTGAGTACAATCTTTTTTAAAAACAAATTAAGGTGTGCCATCTATAATTGAACTCCATAATTCATGGCCCTCATGTTGATACCAACTAGTATAGAAAACACTTTTGAATATTTTGTAGTTTGGTTTAGGCTCGTAATTAAAACCGTCACAACTACGGGTACGGTTCCCGTGGCGTAATTGTGATACCTAAGTTCAAATTAGGTTTAAATAGGAGCATCCTTAGCTTGCTTTAGTAAAATACAAATCTTTTAAAAATAAATCGAGGCGTGTCATTCACAATTGAATCACCTAATCTATGGCCCTCACATTAATATTATAACTTAGGTATCAAACATATTTGAATATTAGTAGTTTGCTTTAGATACGTTTATAATAAAATCATCATGGCTACGGGTACGGTTCCCATGACGTAGTTGTGATACCTAATTTTCAAATTCGGGGGTATATTTATGTGACCTGGCCACAACTTCTAATAACTTTAATAAATTAAAAATATTGTAGATTATGTGTACGGTTCTTGTGACATGATTCGCAATATGTATCAAACAAACAAGTGTAATATAAATGTAACTTGTTCAAAAAATAATTTCATAAATCTTAAAAGCAGTTAAAATAGTTAAAAGTGGTTATAAAGTTTAAATATGCACAATAAGTTTAAAACTTGTATTAATAAGATAATTAGGCCAATATTAATAGTTAAGCGACCGTGCTCGAACCACAGAATTCGGGATTTCCTAACACCTTCTCCCGGGTTAACAGAATTCCCAACTTAGAATTTCTGGTTTCGCAGACTTTTAAATAAAGTCAAAATTCTCCTCGATTTGGGATTTAAAATAAATCGATGACTTGGGACACCAAAAATATTCTAAGTGGCGACTCTGAATTTAAATAAATAATCTCACTTTGATTAATGTCACTTTAATTGAAAAAACTCTTTTATATACCCACTCGGGTGGTAAAAAGGAGGTGTGACAGCTCTGGCTGCTGGGGATCCAAACCTAGAGCTTTGGTTCAGGGTTCAAGAATTTGAGCTTAGAATAACTTTTATAAATTGGTTTTTTTTTATTATCTGACTGTTATTACATGTTTGGGCCTAATGTGCTAAATATCACTTTTTACCGCGTTGATATTATTTGAATTGTATATAAACTGTTACGAAACCCTTCTATTCTCATCTTCGGGTATATGCACGCTGACGTAAATCCTCTTCTGTGAGTGTCATACCTTAAATTAGAAAGAGGCTCAGACAAGTTATAAATCCGGATAGCCTTTTAGTTCCCGGTACGCAGCCCCCCTTCGGCTCGAGTTGTCCGCTCGGGTACACCAAGTCTAGAACAATATATCCAGGTTTTAAATCTAGAATAACTCAGCCTCATGCCGGATCCCTAGTAGGAACGTTTGTTTGCAGCATATGCATTTGACTTTAGGGACTCAACACAGGGGTTGGCTCCGTCTAAGACAGGTGGACCCCAGAATCAAAAGACCATCCTGATTATTTGCTTCAGTTTGCATGTTGATTGGTTGCTAGAATAGGGAGAAAATTGAAAAAAAAAATAAAGGTATGAGAGAGATAATTACCTGCCTTTGAAAAACCTGGTGTCCAAAATATACCGAAACTCTGCCGGAATTTTGAAAAAAAAAGAAGAGAGAAAGAAAGGAAAAAAGGAAGGGAAAATGGTTTCAACATATATCATGTCTTTTTTATTTTATTATGTCAAAATTGACCGAACTACACGGGTTTGATTCTCACCGAATGTGGGATACGTAGGCAACCTTCATCGGATCCAGCCCCATTTTTGCAAAATAACTTAAAAATTTAAAAATGTCATCATTTTTTGTCAAAAATAAAATGGGTAATGCCATTTTTTGTCTAAATAAGCCAAATGCTCTGACAGGGCACTAGAAGGCTGTTTTTGCAAGAATAGCTGCCGAAGGTTTCTTTGTCAATTTTTTGGCTACCTAGCAAGCACATCCCTAAAATCTTCCTTTTCGAAATGCTGAAGGGTCGTATTTGCAAAAGTAGCCGTGTTATTTAAATTTTTGCAAAATTGACCTCTTTTATAAAATTCGCTTTATTTTAAATCAATCACCTTATTCTAAATGTGCAGAATGAGCATGAGTCAAAATTTTCCAATGAAGGTCATGACCAAGATTTCTTTGGAACTACACATGTGGTGGGAAGATTTTGGTAAATCAGGACGAGATGTGGTCAACCATCACTTGGGGGGTCTCACCGGGTTATTAAAGATCAAGCCTAGAGGAGACATGATAAAAGCACTTGTTACATATTGGGATACATCTCACAATATGTTGCATTTCTCGGACTTCAAACTCATACCACTTTGGAAGAGATAGCCGGTTATGTTGGGAGTACCGAAGCTCTAAGTAATAAATACCTAGTCACCCAAGGGCTGTAACCCCTCACAAGTTTCTATATTTGCTAAAGATAAGCTGGGGGTCCAATATGTAGATTTGGCGGCTGGGTTTTCCACTCCACATTTCATATACCAGCGGTACAGACATATAGGGGGATTTGAAAACCCGAAAAGCAAAATTTGTAGTAAAGGGAACCGACTAAAATAGGAAGAGCATAGATGCTTCACTTTCATGGTGGCATTTTTGGGTCTTCTAGTGTTTCCCAGGAAGGATTGAATATCGATATACGGATAGCCGGGGTCGTCAACACTTTGCTTACCAATTCCAAAAGCACCCTCGCACCTATGATAGTATCTGAAATATTCCGAGCTCTCACAACTTGCAAAGCTGAGGGTGCAATTTGTTGCTACAAATGTAGATGATTGATCATCTATGTCATCGCCCTTAGTACATGAATTACGGATCTACAAGGAAGAGCTGCATAGAGGAGTTTGATACAAGGGTCGGTGGGTTCAAAATGACAGAAGGGGTCGCAAAATGGATATCTTGCCTCTGCTCCATCACTGCAAATCAGATAGAATGGATGTTGGGTTGGCTTCCTATTGATGAAATCATATACATGCCAGCCACCAGTTCCCACTTCCTTCTGATGGGTCTCAAAAGTATCTAGCTTTATGCCTCGTACCAGGTTTTGAGACAACTAGGAAGATGTCAAATAGTTCCCAAGGATAAAGACCTTAGCATTCATGTGGTCTAGATACGTTCTGATGGCTAATTTCATGAAGCAATGGTTCGCCAGATCTGGAGTGAGTGCCAATATTTGATGGCGAATACCCGAGTACGTGATCTATCCAAATGTGAAGTCTAATCCGGTTACCTCGGTTGGTACAAAAGGAATGTTGAGTTTGGAAGACTAGCTAAAAGACCCCACTTCCAAGAATTTGTTGAAGCATCACAAGATCAATGGGAGTGGCTGACAAAAGAAAATGACTACCGGGCCACCATAAGCAAGTTGGAAGGGCAAATTAGAGACCTTAAGTTCGATAGTGATGTGCAAGCCGCTGCGGATGAGGGTGAGAAGAAAAAGTTAACTCAAGAAAATTAACTCCTCCGAGCCCAAATACAGAAAATGAAAATAGCAGCCGAAAACCAAGTAAGAAGCAAAGCAGATGAAAGACTCATAAACAGTCTCAGGAGGAAAATATCTTAGTACGAGAACGCATAGGGATGGGCAGAGTTTGTTCGGCAATTAAAATGGAAATATGATGGGAAATTCACAAACCTAAAGAAAAAGCTAACTACCCTCGAGAATGAGATGGCTAAACAAATAAATAACTTCAAGGCAGAGATGGAACATTGTTATGCACTGATGTCTCGACTAGAAGAGGATATGCAACAGTTGCAGGGTCAAAGCCATCATGACACCCAACTTCTGGAAGCTAGGTATTAACAAATCGGACGTTTGCTCCAAGATAAAGGCATCATTAGGGAAAGGGTTAAAGCAATTGCCGACTACATCGTCATAAAATGCCATGAATGTGAGGACATGAGTAGATCCACCTTCTTCGCCGCAGTGATGACCTTTGTTCGCCAAATAATGAATGACTTGGATCGCCTCCAAGGAGAGCTTGCACGTAGGCCCGTGGCGAGATCGACTGATGTCCCGCAGGCCCCTGGAGTAGTTTTAGAAGAACTTATGTATTCTTGATTTTCTTTTCGAGTCTGTATTTCAGTTTCAAGTTCTAGAGTCTGTTTCGAGTCTGTTTTTAGTTCTTCAATTCCTAGAAAGGTATGATGGAGTCTTTGTAACAGAGAAAATTAGAAGTTTTTATTTTAATGAAAATTTGAAAAAAACCAAAATTGTTATTTTCTTTATTTTTGCATTTATTCCTTGAACTACGTAATGATTTGATTCATGCGGTGTCGTGATACGTAGGCTATCCCAATCAGATCCAATCATGTTTTTAAGTAATTCAAATAAAAGAAAGAGAGAAAAAAAGAATAAGCGAGAAAAAAATGAGAGAGTGCAAAGAAAAGAGAGCAAATAATAAGAGCACCAAAAAGAAAAGAAACAGGCAAATGTTTGGGAGATAAGCAAAAGCCGGGATGAGCACGCAACCGTTGCAAACATGTAGAAACACATTTAACTGTAGGTGCATCTATCCCCCAATGTGCGATTCCCTATGTGTTAATCGCCTCAAACTAACTAGTTTGTTGTGTCTACTATTGAGGTCGGGTTCTATTTTTTTAAAGTGGTTGGTTTTATGGTAACCTGGCTTCGCACCCTTACTTTACAAGATCCAAGGGAAGTATCGAAATGTCATCAGAAAGTCATCTACCAACAATTCCCAATAGCCTGATATCGGTTATCCCAACATCAGAGTCAGCGACTGCTGAAGAGCACCGTGCCTCCGCATATTGGAAATGTGGGATGCTTGGTCCAACGATAGATAGCCGCCTAGTGCAATACCTAGTTTCCCTGAGCTACTTCCTAGAGCAAGTGGAACTTCCAACATCCCAATAAATTACCTGAACACCCCACTCGGATATCCCACCATCTCAGCCTATTTCACTGGAACTCCTTCTAAGGTTTGCCCCCAGGCATTGATTTTGGGAGTGGCTTCTAACATATTCATCGCACCACCAACCTCCGCTACAGCGCAGCCAACTTTTCTTAGGCCAAGTTTTGATCCATCATCCTTTACTTTCCAAGTACCACCTTTTCCATCAGATACGACCCATTTCACCACCAATTATTACCCTTAACAACCTCGGTATGAGTTCACTACAGGACAAGAGAGAGCTATAAAGAATCTCGAGAAAGAGGAAATCACTCGGAAAATAAGAAGCATGGAACAAAGCATAAAGAATATACAAGGTTTAAGTGTCCAGAAGAGCGTATCCTACGCTGACTTATGTATGTTCCCGCATGCTCATTTGCCCGTCAGTTTCAAGACTCCCAAGTTCGAAAAGTATGACGGATACGGGGACCCCATAGCCCACCTCAAGAGGCATTGCAATCAATTAAGAGGGGCGGGCGTAAAATAAGAACTCCTAATGGCTTATTTCGAAGAGAGTCTAGTCGGCATTGCATCCGAGTGGTATATGGATCAAGACATGTCTCGCTGGCACATATAGGATGATTTGGCTCGAGATTTTGTCAGGCAATTCCAGTACAACATAGACGTAGCTCAGAACAGAAATTCTCTGTCTAATCTTAAAAAAAAGTCTTCAAAGAGTTTCCGAGAATATGCTGTTAAGTGGCGCGAACAAGCTGCCAGGGTGAAACCCCTGATGGATGAGACCGAGATGGTCAGTGTCTTTCTACAAGCCTAAGAGTCTGACTACTTCCAGAACATGATGTCTTCCATAGGAAAGCCGTTTTCTGAGGCTATCAAAATTGGAGAGATGATCGAGAATGGTCTGAAAACGGGTCGCATATTGAGCTAATCTGCTATAAGAGCTACATCCCAAGCAATCCAGAGCAGGTCAGGGGTGTAGCAAACCAAAAGAACAAAGAATAAGTGGCGATGGTGGCTTCAAGTCTGAGAAACACTGACAACCCCGCGGTCACTTCCCTTCAAACACCCCGCAACATTATTATCCTCACCAGGATGCGGCTTATGCCATTGCTCCTTAGCCTTATGCGGTGATGAATGCCTAGCCATATGCTCAGCCACAACAACAATTTAACCAAAACCAAGCTCCACCTCCTAGAAATAACCATCCTCACCAAGCTCCATATAATACCCGTCCCCCACAAAATCATTTTCTATACAATACCCGTGCTCGTGAGCCACACAGAAGAGCTAACTTCACGCCCATTGGTGAATCATACTCTAGCTTTTTCCCTAAGTTAGTCCAAATAGGTTTGTTGCAACCCGTACCCACGAACATGCAAAACCTAGAGTCACCCTCCTACCGACCCGGTACCCGATGTGCTTATCATTCTAGGGCAGAAGGGCATGACACCGAGGATTCCTGGACTCTCAAAGGGGTAGTCAAAAATCTAATATAGCAAAAGTGGGTAGTGCTGAGAGATGAAGAGGTCCCCAATGTGACCAAGAACCCACTGCCGGCTCACAACAACAGGCCTGTTATTGGGATGATTTGTGAAGATAAAGAGTTTGACCCAGCTGTAAAAGCTATCATTGCTATCACCGATGTTGAAAAGAAGCCAAGGGTGGTTGCAAAGCAAGTAAAGGGGGAGAAGAAGAGAAATTCCACTCCTCAAAGTGTAAAAAAGAATATGGAAGCAAAACAGGGGCAGTACCTCCTAAATATGCCATTCTCTATGTTCCCCGTGAACCAGGAAAGAACAGTTTGTGTTGAGTCCCTCCAAGAGGTTCGAGCTAAACAAGGAACATAAGATATACGTACCAAAGGGGGATTAAGTGGAGTGGGGGATGGTAATTTCACCAAGGCTGAATGAGCCTGTAGTTATCAGCCGCACACCATAGAAGCCCATGAAGGATCCCACTATCGTCCCCTGGAATTACAACAAAGAGGTATTGACGTATAAGGGAAAAGAAATCATGGGGGAAATGAATGAAACAAACCCGGGCTGGGAAGTACCTCAATCTAGAAGAAGTGAACAATGCCAAACAGAAGCGTTTTTTTCTTAAAAAGACAGTCAATGCCGAAGAAGCAGAGGAATTCTTCCGAATAATGAAAACTATAGACTACGAGGTAATTGACCAACTCCGGAAGTCTCCCTCTTAGGTCGCGCTTTTGTATCTACTGATAAGCTCGAATGAGCATCAGAAAGTGTTGATAAAGACCCTCAATGAAGCATATGTTCCGATTGAAACCACTATTGAGCAACTGGAAAGGATGGCAGAATGATTCATTAAAGTCAGCCAGATTTTATTTAGCAGAAATGACTTGCCCTCGGAAGGGGCTGCCCACAACAATGCTCTTCATTTGATAGTTAAATATGAATGGTACTATGTGAAAAAAGTCATGCTGGATGGCAGATCTGGGGTTGACATCTGCCCTCTCTCAACTTACAAAGAATGGAAATTGCGTCTGAGAGAATCAGGCCTAACAATATTTGCGTACGTGCGTTTGATGGCGTTAATAGGGACACAATAAGGGAAATTGATTTGATCTTAACTATCCGTCCTGTGGATTTCGAAGTGACGTTTCAGGTCTTGGACATGGACACCTCCTATAATTTTCTCTTAGGAAGGCCTTGGATCCATGCTGCAGGGCTGTACCTTCTACTCTCCACAAAATGGTAAAGTTTGAATACGAAGATCAGGAAATCGTGGTCCATGGAGACGAGCAATCAATTTACAGGGACCCGTCAGTCCCATGTCTAGAGGCTAAAGAAGGTAGCGAGCACATAGTCTATTAAGCTTTTGAGGTTGTGGTCGCAGATCAATATGAGGAAGGAAGCCCGTGTCCTCAACCCTTTTTGTCAAATGCATCAATCATGGTCGTTACTGAAATGATCAAGCACAGGTATAAGCCCAGGAAAGGGCTCGAGGTATCTTTGCAAGGTATTATGGAACCTATCACTCTGGCTGCTAGTGAGAATTTTTTTGGTGTGGGTTTTCAAGCCACAAAAGCTGATGTGGCATGGGAAAATGAATGAAAGAGCAATGGTTGGGTATTTCCTTAGCCGGTCCCGCATATCTTCAAAACATTTGTCAAGCCCAGATACATAGGGGAGGAAGATAAGGCCTTCACGGCCGAGGAAATTGAGGACATATGTGGAGCTATGAGGCAAAAATTATATGAAGCTCACATGGTCCAGCCGAGAGAAGGCTCGAGAACTACTGAGGTGCAATATATCACCCCGACACCAAGCTTCAGAATTGGAAGGCTACTCCGTTCCCAGTCAGGCAAAAATCCCGGTAGTCCAATCTTGCCTCCTTTTCTGCATTTCGAGTTATTCCAAGGTGTAACTCAAAATGTTTTCTTTTAGTTTATTGTCTTTAAAATTCCAATGTAAACCCTTATATTTTCAAATTCAATGAAATGAAATCCATATTCATCTTCTATGAATCTCTTTCTTTATTCTTTCTGATTTTTATTACTTTTCTTATTTCTTCTTTTCAGTTCTAATAATGCAGATTTAAATAACATGACATATTTGCGGACTTCATGCCCAGATCCTAACATGCTGTCTAATTTTGAAATATTTAATAAAGAACCATAATATGATGAAGATGAGGCTTTTAGGGAAATAAACCGAGAATCGGAACAATTTGAGAATAAGCCTAACCCAAACTTAAATGAAACTGAGCCTGTTAATTTGGGTAGTTTAGAAGAGGACCAGGAAACCATGATAAGCATTCACACTGACAAAAGAACTAGGGATGCATTGATCCAACTTTTGTTCGAGCTCAAAGATGTGTTTGCCTGGTCCTATGATTATATGCCAGGACTGAGTGTTGATTTAGTGGTACACAAATTGCCAACTTACCCCGATTATCCCCCGGTCCAACAAAAGCAGAGAAAGTTCAAAACTGACATCACTGACAAGATCAAAGAAGAGGTCACCAAACAGTTAAAAACGGGTGTGATCTGAGTGGTCCGATACACCACATGGTTGGCTAATGTGGTCCTAGTGCCAAAGAAAGACGGGAAAACCCAAGTGTGTGTTAATTATCGGGATCTGAACAAAGCAAGTCCCAAGGACAATTTACCTTTTCCAAATATCCACATCCTCGTTGACAACTGTGCCAAACATGAGATACAGTCTTTCGTAGATTGTTATGCCAGATATCATCAGGTCTTGATGGATGAAGGCGATCCAGGAAAGACGGCTTTCACCACCCCTTGGGGTACTTACTGTTACAGTGTCATGCCTTTTGGTTTGAAGAACGCTGAGGCAACTTACATAAGAGCTATGACTGCCATTTTTCATGACATAATCGAGGTGTATGTGGACGATATGATCATTAAATCCAGAATGCAGGACGACCATGTTTGGGATATGAGAAAGTTCTTTAAGCGTCTGCGTAAGTATGACTTGAAGCTAAATCCAGCTAAATGTGTATTTGGAGTTCTGTCTGGGAAACTCTTGGGATTTATAGTCAGTCGGAGAGGCATCGAGCTAGATCCAACAAAGATAAAGTCTATTCGGGATTTTCCTCCTCCGAGAACTAAGAAAGAGGTTATGAGTCTATTGGGAAGGTTGAATTACATTAGCTGGTTCATTGCTCAGTTGACTTCCACATGTGAGCCTATATTTAAGCTGTTAAAGAAAGATGAGGCGATTAGATGGACAGATGAGTGTCAAGAAGCCTTCGACAAAATCAAAGAATATATGTCAAATCCGCCAGTCTTGGTCCCACTAGAACCTAGAATGCCTTTGTTTTTATATTTGACAGTGTTGGAGAATTCCTTTGGATGCGTTCTCGGGAAACATGATGTGACCGGGAAGAAATATTAGGCAATACTATTTAAGCAAGAAGTTCACTCGTTACGAAGCCGAATACACTTTATTGGAAAGGACTTGTTATGCCCTAACTTGGGTCGCTCAGAAGCTTAGGCCTTGTTGGCCTACACCACCTATCTCATCTCTAGGTTGGATCCTCTGAAGTACATATTCCAAAAGCCGATGCCCACGGGGAGGTTAGCAAAATGGCAAATCCTACTCACCGAGTTTGACATAGTCTATATCACTCGCACGAAAATGAAAGCTCAAGATTTAGCGGATCACTTAGCTGAAGGTCTTGTTGATGATGAATATCAACCTTTGAGTACTTACTTTCCGGACGAGGAAGTAAATTCAGTTGAGGTAATCTCAGAAGACACCAACGCTTGGAAAATGTTCTTCGATAGAGATGTGAATGCAAAACATGTCGGGATTGGGGCAATTTTGATCTCACCCACCGATCAGCACTATCAGGCCACAACCCAGCTTCGGTTTTTATGCATGAAAAACACTACCGAGTATGAAGCCTGCATTATGGGCATGAACATGGCAATCGACCAAGATGTGTAAGAATTGTTAATTATGGGATATTCAGACTTGATTATCCAATAAGCTCAGGGAGAATGGGAAATTCGGGATGTCAAGCTTATTCCATATAGGAAACATGTAGAAGATCTTAGCAAGCGGTTCAAGTCCGTCGAGTTCAGGTACATTCCTTGGTTTCACAATAAGTTAGCTGATGCACTAGCTACTTTGCCCTCGATGTTGCCATATCCAGGAAATGTCCACATTAATCCACTTGAAATCTAAATCCGATAAAGACATGGTTATTTTAGCGCATTTGAAATAAAGCCTGATGTTTATCCATGGTATCATGATATCAAAAGATTCTTGAAAACAAAAGAATATCCGGAGCAAGCTAGTGGAGACTAAAAGAGAACCATTAGAAGGCTTGCCAGTGGCTTCTTGTTGAGCGGAGAGGTCTTTTACAAAAGGACTACAGATTTAAAACTTCTAAGATGTGTGGATGCCCAAGAGGCTGAAAGGATCATGAATGAAGTGCACACAGGAGTATGCGGTCCCCATATGAACGGATACGTCCTTGCAAAGAAAATCCTTCGAGCAGGCTATTACTGGATGACCATGGAAAAGGATTGCTTCAGTTTTGTTCGAAAGTGTCATTAGTGTCAGGTACACAGGGATATGATTCATGCACCACCTTAAGAACTGCATCCTATGATAGTACCATGGCCGTTCGTTGCTTGGGGTATGGACGTCGTCGGACCAATCGAGCCAAAAGCTTCAAATGGGAACATATTCATATTGATTGCCATTGGTTACTTCAAAAAATGAGTTAAAGCAGTCACTCTCAAAGCCGTCACTAAAAAAGCAGTAGTAGACTTCGTGCACTCCAACATCATCTATCGTTTTGGTATTCCTAAAACTATCATTACGAACAATGCTGCAAATCTGAATAGTCATTTGATGAGGGAAGTATGTGAACAATTTAAGATCACGCATCAAAATTCTACCCCTTATCGGCCCAAAGCTAATGGTGCCATTGAAGCAACAAATAAGAACATCAAGAAGATTCGGAGGAAGATGATTCAAAGTTCTAGACAATGGAATGAAAAGTTGCCATTTGCATTATTGGGATATCGCACAACTGTGCACACATTAGTTGGAGCAACACCCTATCTATTGGTTTATGGAACTGAAGCCGCAATACCCGCATAAGTTGAAATTTCTTCTCTCCGAATCATCGTTGAAGCTGAGATTGAGGATAATGAGTGGGTCAAGACCCGTCTAGAAAATTTAACCCTGATTGATGAAAAATAGATGGCCACAGTTTGCCACGGACGGTTTTATCAATAAAGAATGGCCCGTGCCTACAACAAAAAAGTACGGCTTAGGAACTTTGAAGTGGGCCAACTCGTTTTGAGCCGTATTCTCCCACATCATAAGGAAGCAAAAGGAAAATTCGCTCCAAAATGGCAGGGTCCGTACATTATAAGAAAATTATTGCCGAAAGGCGCATTATACTTGGGAGACATCGAAGTAGATGACCCTGAAATGACTGTCAATGTAGACGCGGTCAAAAGGTATTACGTTTAACCCTTCTGCGGTGCCGATATTATCTGATTGGGATGATGAAGGCTTTCATTCTCTCTATCCCAAAGACTTCAACCCTTTGCTAACCCTTTTGAGCCGGTTACTTTTATTTGATTACCCTCTTTGGAACCAGAAAATGTTTGTAAAAAAAGAAAAAAAAATAAAAAACAAAGTCTCTCTGAACTACGTTCGACTTGATTCTCAAAGGATACGTAGACAGCCTCTCTGTGGTTCAGTAACACCAAAACAAAAATCCATATTTCCCCAAAGTTAAAACTGGGGCAGAATTTATAATGGTTCAACGACGTTTCGCCTGAAAGGTTCCAAAGTTGTAATTCAATCCAAGCTCTTTTTTACCCAAAATTCTTTTCAAAGCCCTTCGGATCGATCAGTAAAGAAGTTCACAATGGGAGGTTGTTGGATCTGATACAATCAAATGAGAGTTATAAAATGAGAGAGTCTTATTGGTGAAAACCCACACGGGCACCATAAGGCGATGTGAGCAGAGAAATTAAAAATGAGAGAGTCTTGTTAGTGAATACTCGCAAAGAGCACTATAAGGTGCCGGTGATAAGAGAAATGAAAGAGGTCAATTGGTGAAAACCCGCAAAGGGCGCCATTGAACGAAAAAGGGAGTCACTTACAACCATCTGTAGACGTGTGATTTTTGACCCTCCCCAAGATTTTCCATATTTTAGCATGTAAATATTTAATTTAGGCCTAATATAACTATTTCAACTATTTTTGACTTCTTTACTTTATTTTCATCATAAAAATAAAAAATACAAAAATGGTTGCATATTACTCTATTTTAATCATGTATTAGATATTTTTAGAGAGATATGTTCCTTTGAACCTATTTTTATTTTAATATAATCTTGAAAAAATACAAAAAATAGTACCTTATTTTTTATCTTTATATAATTTCGAAAATACATAAATAGTCTCATTAATGTTTTGTAGTCATTTTAATCTTTAAAAAAATACAAAAATAGTACTTTATATTTTATCTTTATATAAAAACGAAAATTACAAAAAAATAGTTTCATTAATATTTTGTAGTTACTTTAATCTTGAAAATACCTAAAAAATAGTTTTGTTTTAATTGTCAATCTCATTTTAATAGTTATTTTGTCTACGTATGATTAATTAAATAAGACCGTGTTTTTATTCTCGGTTGCGGGGAAAGAATAATATTTGGATTCAAACGATCCATTTTTAGGCCCAAAATTCGGACCTAGCCCATAACAACCCAAGCCCAATACCCAAAACCAAGCCCACTACCCTAAAACCCTAAACTAACCTAGACCTATAAATACACTACTAACTATTCAGCCGCAAGGGGAGGGGTGACCAACGTTACACATTCAAGAGGAAGGGGCACTATTCATCTTCTAGACAACAAACTAAAACCCTATCCTCCATACCCTAAACCAGCCACCCCCTTCCGTCGTCACACCACCAGCCTGCCGCCAGCTCCAACCATCCACGACCCTCATCTCCTTCACCATAATAGTAGCCCCGTTGTCACGAACCAGCTCGCGTCCGCCATTGACGAGCACCTGCTGCTGCGTTCACCTCCAGCCAAACGTCCCTCACCAGTCTACCCTTGCCACCATCGTTAACCACCCTCACGACCACCTTCATCCCGTCACTGCCCAGACTACCACCAACGAACCACCATCTCCTTTACTACTTCACATGTCCAAACGACCCTCAGCTTCATCACCATTCTTCAGCCAAGCACAAACGACCCTTCCTCCTTTATTCTTCCGCCGGACCTTGACACCAAACGAACACACCATCAGCAACCACCAACGAGTCCATCCATGAATCCCGTTCGTAAATCTCATTTACTGCCTCTTCTTCGTTTCTTCATTCGAGTTTGTGATATCGTCGTTCGAGTTTTATTTTGACGAGGTTTCGAGGTTCCCGTTCAAGATCGCTGATTCCGATCCAGATTTGAAGTGCATCTGAGGTGCTATTATCGGATTCTGTTTCTAGTTCATCTTTGACTAACGTCGTTGCTGTATCAATATTATTTTCGGTAAACATTTGATTCTCAGAATTTTATTTATTTATTTTTCTTCTCATTTACGTTTCTGAAATTGTGTGTTAACCTTCATAAACAATTGCTTGGATTCTATAGTTAGATTGCTGCAACAAAGTATGTGATTAGTATCCTTTTATTTTGGTTTTGTTTTTATAGTGCTATAGTTATATAAATTATATGACATCTAAATTTATCGTTTAACGAAAAACTTCATGAAGCGTTCTCGTGATTGAAGTAATCGTTTGTATGTTGGTGCATTCTTAGTAGAGTAGTTGCTATGTTAGAATTATTGACTCTTTAATTTAGAACATGGAAGATGAATTGGTTTTGAGTTGTTGGGTTTGGTTATACAAATTGGAATTGAGACGGACATTTAGAATAACAGAACTAGTAATTAATTTAGATGAGAAACAGGAGATTGTCTCCTTGTGTTTTGATTAATAAATCGATAAGGTTTTTGATTTAGTTGAAAATAATTTTACTTCATATTTGCATGTTATAATATTTCAATTTCATTTTCCATGTGTTTTCTTTTGCATCATGTGTATTTTTAATATTTTCTTCATTCTTGTGTTTATTCATTTAAAGGTGAGCTTCAGTTTGCAGCGTGCTGACACTTGCGCTGTTTTGCCTTTTGCTTTTGACATTAACATGTAGTAAAACTGTGCGTCTCGTTTTATGTGGATATGCCTATATGAACCTTTCATGGGAATAATCTCAAATTGGTCTTAAGAACAATTTAGAACATCGTAGTCCTCTTTGGTTAAGTAGAAATCCTTTTAATTGAAGTGTGCCGCGCCAAATAAAATTTCAATTGCGTGACCCTCATTTTTTCTTTATTGATCCTTAGAATCCGAGGCGTGCCATTTAGTAAATTTCATGGCCCTCGCAAATTGCAAATACGAAACTAATGTAGGCACGATAGTTTAATAATCTTACCTTCTTAAACTCGGGTGCACATTTGTGTGATCCAAATCCAAATCCCAACGAAGTTAAAATATGTCGAAAATCACGGGTGCATTTATGTGACGTGGTTCGAGACGTATTTTAGCGACGTTGCAATCTTCTTTAATAAAAATAATAATAAAAGCGGTTAAAAGCCAAAATTGCACATAGGCGAAAACATATTTTAAAATCAGATAATTAAGCCGAATATAACAGTTGAGCGACCTTGCTAGAACCACGGAACTCGGGAATGCCTAACACCTTCTCCCGGGTTAACAGAATTCCTTACTCGGATTTTTGATTCGCGGACTATTAAACAGAGTCATATTTTCCTCGATTCGGGATTCAACCGGTGGCTTGGGACACAATAAATCTCCCAAGTGGCCACTCTGAATCTTTAATAACGAATCCCGTTTCGATTGTCACTTCAAGTTGGAAATAACTCCCTTTATTACACCCTTCACGGGGGTGTAGTAGTGAAGAAGGAGGTGTGACAGCTCTGGGGACTCTGCTGGGGAGTCAAACCCAGAACTTCGGTTCAGGGTTTAAGAATTTTAGCTTTGAATAATTGTTGTATTTGGCTTTATCTGATTTTTCTACATATTTTCTGCTAAAGGTGCTAAATGCTTTACTGCTTCGATATTATTTGAACTGTATATATAAACTGTGCCGAAACCCTTCTTTTCTCACCTCCGGGGATGTTCTTACTGGCTGAGACTCCCTATTCTGTTAGTGTCATACCTTGAAATAAGAAAGAGGCCGGACAAGTTACTAAGCCAGACGATCCCCCGGGTCCCCGGTACGTAGACTCGAGTTGTCCGCTCGGGTAGAACACATACCCAGGATTTGAACCTAGAATAACTTGACTTCATGCCGGATTCCTAGTAGGAACGCTTATCTACATCACGTGCATTTTAACTTAGGGGACTCAACACAGGGGTTGGGTCCGTCTAGGACAGGTGCACCCAAAATAACAGACCATCTTGATGCATCCTATGTGCTACATGTTGCATTTATTCAAGGGTAAAAGGGTCATTTGGCGGACCAATGATAGCTGAGGGCAAATGAAAAAAATGAAAAAAAAGAAAAACAATGGAAAAAAAAAGATAGTGAAAAATGAATAATGAGAAAAAGGAAAAAAAGAGGGTGAGGTGTGAAAATAAAGCGAGTATGACCCATTTATGTTTTTCTTTACATTTTGTTAAGGAAAAGGAAAAATATGAAAAAATTCAAAAAGATTTTGCATTTTGTTTAATTATTTTTCGAAAACCAAAAATTAAAGCTAAGGGGAAAAAGAAAATCCAAAAATATTTTGCATGTTTCATTATTTTCAAGGAAAAGACAAAAAATATGTTTTCTCTAAATTAGCTGTTTTTTTTTTCTCGCCTGTATTCAATCTGCCTGAACTACGCGAACCTGATTCTCGTCTCCCGGGGCGGGATACGTAGGCAACCCACATAGGGTCCGGTCTTCCTAGTAAATCTTAGGTTCTTGGCTTTGCGGGGTCCTAGCCAAAATTTGCACTTCTAGCCACCTTTTGGCTAAATAAGTTATTTTGCAAAAATAGCCTCAATCATGTCTTGTATGTGTCCAGTAGCGAGTGTTATTGTCTCACCTAGTGTTGGGTTGAGTTTTTTTTAATTTTCATACAGCTGTGGATTTACTTACCGGAGCTGGAGCTTGACAGAGCCTAGGACATCTAGCCAGGATCACTCATTCAAAATGTGGATTAAAAGAAAATTTTCTTTTCTTTTGTATTTTGAGTCGGTTTTTTTAAATTTTATTTTACGCCATCTTTTACCTTTTAGTTTTGAATAGTAATGTCGAGTTTTATTATTATTATTGTATTTTTTATTTTTGCATTTGAAAAGGTGTGTAATACATCAAAAAATTAAGAAAAAAAGAGAATTGCATTTTATATTTCCGTTAGGAATTTTTCTTAGAATACTAATTATAGAAATAAAAAATATATATATTTTTGAGGTATTTTTCTTTTAGGCAACTAATATCTAGGACTTAAAATAAAATTATTTTTATATTTTCTTTAGTATATTAAGACTAAAAATTCAAAAAGAAAAAAAAGAGAATTTTTTTTAGAACCTTGTTAAAAGTTTTATTTAAGGTATTAATCTCAAAATTCAAAAAGAAAAAGATTTTCTTTCGAGGTGTTTCTTTGGGAAATTAGTGAAAAATGAAAAAAAAAAGGTTCTTTTCATTAGAACCTTAGGATATTGTACATAGACAATAAAAATACTTTATCTATTGTTTGTCATTAGAATTTCTTCTTTAGATAATCAAAATTGAAATCCAAAAAAAATATTTTGTTTTATCTTTTGCATTGTTTGTTTCGAAAAATTGCGTCAGGATATCAAATGAAAATTCAAAATAATATTTCTATGGTTTATTCTTTAGATTTCCTACTTTAAAAAGAAAACAAACAAAAGGAAAAAAGAAACAAAAAATATTTTTCCCTTCTAGGATAGAGTATTTGTTTGAAAAGAAAAAAGAAACAAACAAAAAAGAAAAAGAAAAAACATGCTCGTTAGGCTTGAGTTTAGAATAGGTCATAAACATTAAGTCTAGAAAATTTCAAAAAAAAATAAAATGATTTGCTTCTTTTATTTCTCTTTTCTCATCAGAGTAGTCATTAAACAAAAAAAAAAGAAATTGTTATTTTGTTTGCTTTTTTCTCGATCTTCCAGAACTACGCAAAGATCTGATTCATGCGGGGTCATGATACGTAGGCAATCTATATAGGGTTCGATCGAATCGATTTTTTATTTATTAAAGGAAAAGGAAAAAAAAGAGAGGGGAAAAATAGATGAAATCATGGGATGTGAGAAATGAGAGGGAAGAAAAAGAGCGATAATCACAAAGGAAAAAGGTGAAGAAAAATGAGCGAGCAAACAAGTGCTATAAAAGCAAAGAAAGGAGAGAGGTTGAAATGAACAAATTGGGATGATGCCAAGTGACCTTATGACCCTCGAAGTCGTTTTAGAACCGTTAATTGTTGATAGGTGCATTGCACGCAATATGATATTATTACCTGATAAATGCCCTAATGCTAACGTGATGGCTTCACTTTGTTGTACTCATAGCAGAAAGGTGGTGGTTTGTGGTTTTTAAAGTGGTAACTCCTCTCTACAATACAACGACAAAAGGCAATAGCAGATAACAACAGAACTGGGTTGGTTGACACCGGGGCCCGAAAGCAATTGGTTGAATAGAATAGTGGGTTGGTTGGAGAGGTACGTATGTTAAGACAACACATGGTAGACATGTATCAGGCCTGGATGACTGGGAAGGCACCACCCCCGGCACCGCCGATTTTTCCAGATGCTGCCCTTACCCAAACTCCCAACAAAATGCCAGATGATCCTCCATATTCTCCAGATACACCCGCTTATCACAACTTTTCCAACCACCCTGGTAGCTCCATCCCTCATCCTCCAATTACCTCTCCCCGAAATTACCCTCATGTCATATCCACTACCCCAAACAAAGAATACCCACTCAAAGCTCACAATGCCCAATATCACCCCCCAGAGGTTGCTCGCAAGGTCCTTGATTCATACAAGAGGAGCTCCCGGGATGAGCTTCATGCTGGAAATGAAAAGGTTACAGGAAGAGAAGGGCAAGATGGGGTACACAGGAAGTTGAAAAGCACAGAACAGCCCTTAAGGGACAAGCAAAGAGTGGGAGGTCAGGGTAGCATGACTTGCAAAGAATTGATTGTGCCACATGACGCCCGCCTGCCCGCAGGGTTCAAAATACCAAAATTTAACTTGTATGATGGGCGTGGAGATCCGGTGGCCCACCTGAGGGTCTATTGCAATGAAATAAGGATTGTTGGAGAGAAAGATGACTTGATGATGTCATATTTCAGTAAAAGCCTAACTGGGGCAGCTTTGGACTGGCATGACCGTCAAAATGTCGATAAGTGGCTTACAATGGGTGACATGGCTCAAGATTTTGTCCGACACTTTCAATGCAAATCGAGTGTTACCCCAGACCGCTCCTCGCTGTCTAAAGTGGAAAAGAAGCCGGAGGAAAGCTTTAATGAGTTTGGGCTCAGATGGAGGGATTAAGCTGCTCGAGTCAGTTCCCCGATTAGCGAAGAAGAAATGGTTAAGCTTTTTCTACAAGCCCAGGGACCCACCTACTACAATCATTTGATCTCGGCCCTGGGAAAGCCTTTAAATGATGTGTTAAAAATGGGGGAGCTAGTAGAAGAAGGAATCAAGTCAGGCAAAATCATGAGTTGTTCGGAGGCCATTCAGAATGTACCAGTAAGCTTGGTTGGAAGAAAGAGGAACAGAAAAGACGATCCGATAGGTTTTCCTAATCAACATTTCCAGCCTCGACATCGTCCCCGTGGTTATCCTTGTGCATTAGATGACCTTCCCCGATGCTACTTCTCTCCATAGAACTCCCAAAGTCTCCCATCACAGTACCAGTACCCAGCTCCTCAAAATGCCCATCTACCCCCGCGAGCTTACCAAAAACACCCCGGATCAGGTTTTCGGCCCAATCCGACATTTAAGAATGAGAGGTTACGGAATAAGAAAACCTTCCCTCTGTTTGGAGAATCATATGCCAGTCTGTTTCAGAAGTTAAGGACATTGGATATGTTGAAGCCGATTCAGATAAAAACGCCGAACCCTCTTCCAAAGAAGTTTGATCCTTCTCAACGGTGCGCATACTGCTCAGGTGCCCTAGGGAACGACATAGAGAAATGTTGGAATCTGAAGAATGCAATCTAGAAGCTTATTGATGCAGGCGACATTGTCGTGCAAAGCCCAGATACAGCAAACACTAGCCGAAGTCCATCTCCTGTGCAGACGCATATGGTGGGCATGATTTATTTTGAAAAGGAACATGAGAACTCTTTTGAGATCCCTGGAGGACTAGATGCTACTAAGATTTCAGCGCTATCAGAGGTTGATCNTCGTGCTTGGTTATTGGAAAGACGCTCCATCTCTTGGTTGGCTAGATTGGAGTTTTGGTGGTTTATTTTGTTGTCATTTCTGCTGTCCGGGTTATTTCAGGGTTGTAATCTGGATATTGTCTTGTGACTCAAACCCTTCTATCCTTTCACTTTGCCTTGTTTGTCTCGTTGTAGTAGCTTGTGTAGTGCTGTCTAGGTTTGTTCTAGGGTTGTAACTCTAGTCTAGTTTGCTTGTTTTGTTGTTTAAACCCTTTCACCGTCAGTCTAATGCAATACTCTGTTTCTCGCCATTTCTAGTCATTTTATCTAGTTCCTTTCTCCTTTTACAATTCTTTCCATGCTGGTTCTAGGTACATGACATGCACGCATAATTCTCAGCCTGGTTTTAAAAGTCAATTTAGTAATGAAGCAATAAAACAATGTTGAAGATGTGAGGACATTCGAGGGAATAAGAAAGGGCATGTTGAGATCACTTCGAGCCCAAATTGTGAAACTGGGGGCAGAGGGAACATAAAGAAATACTGTCGAAATGCATCATCGGCAGTTTGCACAAAGTTTACAGGGCTGTTCGCGGCACCGTGTTTGTTGCCCTAATTGATAAATACAGAAGGCAAATATGTGAATATGGTTATTAATTCTGGTACAATCAAAAGATGTTACTTATGTTTCACTCAATTTGTTCAATTGTGTAGTTTGTACTTGGCATGTTTTGAAGATTGGAATGACAAAGACATTTTGTTCTGCTATCCAAACACTTTATCCGTTGCTACCCCTTTTGAGCCTCATTTATTTTCTTTCGTACCCCTCTTTCGGAATCAATAACAAAACTTGGAAGCCCGAGCGGGGAAAATCAGCGGAGAAACAAGAAAAAAATAGTCCAAAAGAAAAGAAGAAGGAAAAGAAAAAGAGAAGAGAAGAGAAAAGAAAAGAAAGGAAAAGAGAAAAGAAAAAAAATAAGACGAAAAGAAAAAAAAAGAAAAGAAAAAGGAAAGAAAAGAAAGAAAAGAAAAGAAAAGAGAAAAGAAAGAAATGAAAAGAAGAAAGAAAGATCGCAACAATAAAGTAATTTCTATGACCTGAACTACGTTTGACTTGATCTCGAAAAGGGTACGTAGGCAGCCTCTCTCTGAGGTTCAGTCACACCAAAATAAAAATCCAAATGTCCCCAAGAAAGAAACTGGGGCAGAAGTTGTGTTTGTTGTAAGAAATCTGATTCCGAAAGTTATAATATTAAACCTGTGATCGAATTATTTTGAGCCTCCATACCCTTCTTTCTAACCCTATCCAAAACCCACATTACGGTCCAAAGAAAGACCTTCCGACTGTGAGCACGTGATTTTTGCCCTACATGAAAATAACTCCTAAAAATAGACCAAAATAATTTTAATTGATTTTTAGGTATTTTTATTTATTTAGTTGCATTTCATGCATTTTTAATATTTTTAAAAAATCATAGAAAAACCATAAAAAGTGTCACATTTTAATTTCATGCCACCTTACGTTTAATTTGCATTTAGGAATTAATTACATTGAGTTAATTATGCTATTAATCAAAATCACAAAAAATGATCATTTTTACATAGTTAAATAATTAGCTTAAATTTACAATTTGAATTAATTTAGGAATTTGCTTTAGGTTTTTAATTAATTAAAGAAAGAAAAGAACAACAAAAAGAAGAGAGAAGTGAAAAGGCTTGACATTAAATTCAAATTGGCCAAACATTTGAAAAACCCAAATTTTCCCCCCAAAAGACCCTCCCCAAAATATTTTTCCCCCAAAACCTTCCCCTAATTATTTTTCCCCCAAAACTACCCCACACACAAGACCCATCACTATAAATACACACACAAAAATAAAAAAAAAGGAGGCGAAAAATTCAAAAATAGAAAACAAAAGCTGCGCCGCAAAAAGTAGGACCCCACCCCTTCACGTGGTCTTCTCCGACGAACTTCCCCCTCCCTTTCCCTGGACGTTTGTCATTGTAACAGATCCCCCAGCTCCTCCCTCACCATCGAACTGGCCTAAAAACATACATCCATACGAACGACCTCCTCCCTTCCTCAACCACGTTGCCGACAACGTTTTTCTGTCCAAACGACCACCAACTTCGTCCACGCAACGACCAAATCCCATCCTTCTCCACGTCCTAACAGAAACCAAACTCACCTCAATTCAAATTTTTTTTTTTTTTAAAAAAAACGAATGATACAGTGAGAAGGAAAATGGTAAAGTGAGAATGAATTAGGATTTGATGAAGAGCAATTTTCCAGCCATGCACATGTTTTTCGTCGACTGCTATACTTTGTTTGCTTTGGGATGTCGACCGCACTTATTATGAGGGAATGTTGTATGTTGGTTTTCTAGTTTGCTGGCCGGAAAAGTAAACTCAGGCAGCTTCTAGTTCGAGTTTTCCGATGTCGAGTCGAGGTTTTCGTTGATCGCCGGCGAGGTTCCAGTTCCGTCGTGTCTTTTGTTCGAGCCCTTTGTCTGTTAGCCAAGCCACGAAACAGTCTTGTGAAGGTTTAATTCTCACACTACTTCTTTATTGAGATATGATTTATGAATATATAAGTTTATTTCTTATTTTGAGTTTATTTCAAACATATGGCTGAAATGATTCCCGCTGTTATTTGTTCTGTCTCATTAGTTTTGGTTAAGTTTGTTAGTTTCCTATTTACTTGATCTCAACAGTCGTCATGGGGCCTTGAAATAGTATGGATATATCATGTTGTGTGTATATATATATAATTAGTATGGATATAGTATGGATAGTATGGATTAGTATGGATATAGTATGGATATATATATATCATATTGTGAAATAGTATGGATATAACATTATGTGTGAATATATGCAATTTGTTTGTATTTTTGTTTTTATCAGATGTTGGCCTCTTTAGAACTCTGTGTCGACTTCTGTTTTCCTATTGAACGTCTCGGAGTATTGCTTAGTCAAATTTAGGTGTGCCGTGCCAAATAAAATCTCAAAGCGCATGGCCTTCGTTCAATTCATTTTAATTTTTTTTAGAATTTGAGGCGTGTCATTTAGTAAATTTCCATGGCCCTCGCAAAGTTAATAAATGCGTAGTTGCTTTAGGCGCGTATTTTAATAATATTACCTTCCTAAATACGGGTGCACATTTATGTAACCCAAATCCAAATCTCAACGGAGTCGAAATGTGTTGACAACCACGGGTGCATTGATTGCGACGTGGTTCGAAACGTGTTTTCACGACGTCGCAATTCTTATTAAAATAAAAATAAAAGCGGGTTACTAATAAAAGGCACATAAGTTAGAACATGTTTTGAAATCAGATAAAATCAAGTACAACAGTTGAGCGACCGTTCTAGAACCACGAAATTCGGGAATGCCTAACACTTTCTCCCGGGTTAACAGAATTCCTTACTCGGATTTCTGGTTCGCGGACTGTTAAAAGAGTCATAATTTCCTCGGTTCGGGATTCAACCGGTGACTTGGGACACCATTAATCTCCCAAGTGGCGACTCTGAATAATTAATAACTTCCGATTGTCCTTTAATCGGAAAAACTCCTTTACGCCCTTCCGGGGGTGTAACGTAAAAATGAGGTGTGACAAAGGAGGCTTGCAGAAATAATACGAATCAAAAGTCCTAGACGACCAACGGAAGTTGGTCACAATCCAAAATAATAAAAGAAGAGGAGAAACAAAAAGAAGGCAAAAGGAATCCAAATGCAGAAGTAGAGGAAGATGTGAATTGCTTAAGACATGATTGGAGTCACAAGCGTGGGGCACTGTCCGGGTTTGGTCCGAAAAGCTGAGGAAGAATGAATTAGCACCTGCAACTAGCTAGCGTCAAGGTTCAGATCCAAGGTCTGCATGAAGAACCATTCAAGACTCAAGATCAAGCTTCAGAAGACTTATAGATAGGAATCTTGTAACTCGTAGTTGACAGGCATAGCTAGTCTCTTTTCATTTTTTTTTCGATTTTGATGTAATAACAGGACCGCGGACCGGAACCTCGGCAGAACGGCACCTCGACTGGCTCTTTACCTCGGCATACTCTACCATCTCACTCACTTCTGAACTACACTGACCTGATTCCTTTATACCCAAGGATATGTAGGCAACCTCGGAAGCAGGGTGCGGTCAAAACTTTCAAAAATGCTTCCCACGGAGTATTCAAACGGGCAAAAATCGCTCGTATCCGCTCACTTTGTTTTTGCACGAAAACTCTTCGTGTTCTCGAGCAAAGAGGGGCAACTGTGAGCACGTGATTTTTGCCCTACATGAAAATAACTCCTAAATAAAAATAACTCCTAAAAATAGACGAAAATAATTTTAATTGTTTTTAGGTGTTTTTCTTTATTTAGTTGCATTTCATGCATTTTTAATATTTTTAAAATCATAGAAAAATCATAAAA
>MU735421.1:67682-91013 GCA_026770625.1 Nicotiana glauca
TCCATACCCTAAACCAGCCACCCCCTTCCGTCGTCATACCACCAGCTTGCCGCCAGCTCCAACCATCCACGACCCTCATCTCCTTCACCATAATAGTATCCCCGTTGTCACGAACCAGCTCGCATCTGCCATTGACGAGCACCTGCTGCTGCGTTCACCTCCATCCAAACGTCCCTTACCACTCCACCCTAGCCACCATCATTAACCACCCTCACGACCACCTTCATCCCGTCGCTGCCCAGACTACCACCAACGAACCGCCATCTCCTTCGCTACTTCACATGTCCAAATGGCCCTCAGCTTCATCGCCATTCTTCAGCCAAGCACAAACGACCCTTCCTCCTCTATTCTTTCGCCGGACCTTGACACCAAACGCACACACCATCAGCAACCACCAACGAGTCCATTCGTGAATCCCGTTCGTAAATCTCATTTACTGCCTCTGCTTCGTTTCTTCATTCGAGTTTGTGAGATCGACATTCGAGTTTTATTTTGACGAGGTTTCGAGGTTCCCGTTAAAGGTCGCCGATTCTGGTCCAGATTTGAAGTGCAATTGAGGTGCTATTATCGGATTCTTTTTCTAGTTCATCTTTGACTAACGTCGTTGCTGTATCAACATTATTTTTGGTAAACATTTGATTCTTAGAATTTTATTTATTTATTTTTCTTCTCATTTATGCTTCTGAAATTGTGTGTTAACCTTCATAAACAATTGTTTGGATTCTATAGTTACATTGCTGCAGCAAAGTATGTGATTAGTGTCTTTTTATTTTGGTTTTGTTTTTATAGTGCTATAGTTATATAAATTATATGACATCTAAATTTATCGTTTAACGAAAAACTTCATGAAGCGTTCTCGTGATTGAAGTAATCGTTTGTATGTTGGTGTATTCTTAGTAGAGTAGTTTCTATGTTAGAATTATTGACTCTTTAATTTAGAACATGGAATATGAATTGGTTTTGGGTTGTTGGGTTTGGTTATACGAATTGGAATTGAGACAGACATTTAGAATAACAGAACTAGTAATTAATTTAGACGAGAAACAAGAGATTGTCTCCTTGTGTTTTGATTAATAAATCGATAAGGTTTTTGATTTAGTTGAAAATAATTTTACTTCATATTTGCATGTTATAGTATTTCAATTTCATTTTCCATGTGTTTTCTTTTGCATCATGTGTATTTTTAATATTTTCTTCATTCTTGTGTTTATTCATTTAAAGGTTAGCTTCAGTTTGCAGCATGTTGACACTTGCGCTGTTTTGCCTTTTGCTTTTGACATTAACATGTCGTAAAACTGTGCGTCTCGTTTTATGTGGATATGCCTATATGAACCTTTCATGGGAATAATCTCAAATTGGTCTTAAGAACAATTTAGAACATCGTAGTCTTCTTTGGTTAAGTAGAAATCCTTTTAATTGAGGTGTGTCGCGCCAAACAAAATTTCAATTGCGTGGCCCTCATTTTTTCTTTATTGATCCTTAGAATCCGAGACGTGCCATTTAGTAAATTTCATGGCCCTCGCAAATTGCAAATACGAAAATACTGTAGGCACGATAGTTTAATAATCTTACCTTCTTAAACTCGGGTGCACATTTATGTGACCCAAATCCAAATCCCAACGAAGTTAAAATATGTCGAAAATCACGGGTGCATTTATGTGACATGGTTCGAGACTTGTTTTAGCGACGTTGCAATCTTCTTTAATAAAAATAATAATAAAAGCGGTTAAAAGCTAAAATTGCACATAGGCAAAAACATGTTTTAAAATCAGATAATTAAGCCGAATATAACAGTTGAGCGACCGTGCTAGAACCACGGAACTCGGGAATGCCTAACACCTTCTCCCGGGTTAACAAAATTCCTTACTCGGATTTCTGGTTCACGGACTGTTAAACAGAGTCATATTTTCCTCGATTCGGGATTCAACCGGTGGCTTGGGACACCATAAATCTCCCAAGTGGCTACTCTGAATCTTTAATAACGAATCCCATTTCGATTGTCACTTCAAGTTGAAATAACTCCCTTTATTACACCCTTCACGGGGGTGTAGTAGTGAAGAAGGAGGTGTGACACCATCGACACTGATAAAAGCCCTAGCAAAGTTTTCTCGGTTTTGAGGTATGAGTTATGATGGGTTTATGATGTTCTACATTCTAATACCACACAAGGGGGGGGGGGGGTAATTTGTGTGGTGTCCAATTTTTTGCTTAACCTGATTAGAAGGACCTGGTTCTTCTATGTGTTCCAACTTTGCGAAATTATAAATACAGTATTTAAAGAACACAAAGATTTTTCGTGGAAAACACCTAGCTCAAAAGGTAAAAATGCCACGACCTACTACTCAATAGGATTTTTCCAAACTTCCACTAAGATTACATAGCCAAAAATAACATTTACAAAACTCTTTGTAAACCTAAGGATTAACTCTAATCCCGTAGTGGCAACCAGCCTCTAACTGTTGCGACAACTTCAAGTTAACTCTAATTTGAATACTCAAAGTACCTATACAATTGCTTCTAGATAAAGCTGAAAAGTACAATATGAAAACACGTACTACAATTGAACTAGAAATAAAGAAAGACACATAAAACTCTTTATGGAGCTGGTTCTTTAATCTGGTTCATGTAGCTTTAGGTTTGCACACTTGAATCACACACGAACTGCATGCAAAAAACCTTGCTAATTTGCTCTCAATTCACGTTTAACTTCTGCGTTTTTGTGCAACACTATAATATGAGATCATCCTGCAATTTATACAGTTAGTAGATGAAGAAATAACTAGAGTTCTGATGCAACTCTTCCTTGGTGGAACAGTTCTAGTTGATTTCAACTTCTAACTCCTTCCCTATCTTGGATAGTGTTCTCTTTGATTAAGGACTCCTTTTCCTTATCAATTATACAACCTTTTCGATGAAGAGATATTAAATACACCAATTTAAGCTTATCTCCTTCACGTGCAACCCACATGCTCGAATCTGCCCGTTTTTATGGACCTGAGTGATGGACCCGGTTCCTCCTGAGTTCCTTTGTCAGTCTTCAAAACAAACCTTTACTTGAGCCAACAAATTTCCCCTTTTTGATGATTACAAACTTTGTGCTTTTCATAAGATTAGGCCCTGTTTCAACTCAGCTCAACACCAACACAATGTTAGAAACATTTTTCCTTTATATCACTTATCATCAAGGACCAGGTACATTAGGTTATAAACATCACTATTCAAGAATGCCATCATAATTCTCTTTTTCTCTTGCCAGCTTAGTTCTGAGAGCATCTCTCTCAATCTCTACCTCAACCAACCTCTTCTTTAGCCTTTCAATCTAAGCATCCTTAGCTCCACTTTTTTGCACCAAGGCTCTGACCTTGCTATTCACTGGTACCTTTTTAGATGAACTAAGTTCTTTAGGAGTGACATTGACTTTATAATTGCAAATAAGCAGGGTGTTAACCCAAAAATGATCCATGCTTGTACTAACCTCCCACTTATTCATAGGTATATTGAAATGTGCAAGCACAGTTGTGAGAATGAAGCCATAGGGAATAGTATGAGTTTTTGTGCCATTGATAACTCTATTAAGAAGCTGGATTATATCTTTCAGTCACTTTCTTCAGCAGGTCTACGAGGGTTTTCTCTACAGATAAACCAGGTTCATCTCCCCAAACAACCATTGCACCTGCATTTTTTGTTAAACTCGCAAGAATGGGTGAAGAATCAGCCGCTCTTGTCCCCTTTCCCCTCACACTACTCCTAGCACCCTTTCTCTCCTTTTTTATCTTTCATTTTTACCACCAACTTCTCCAGATTCTTTAGTCTCAACACCTGCTATAGATCCTACAAATCTATTTTCCAAATTTGCAGAAACTTTAAGAATTGTCTCAGGAGAAGCTTTAGAATTAGAAGGTATCTGTTGAGTTTCCGAAGAATCACTTTCTTCCCCGTGAGTAGCAGACTTAAAAGAATCTAGGTAGTTTAATATGGTCAAGAGTCTTGAACGTAACTGGTTCACTTGTAACGGATAGGTTCAAAAGAAATTTGGTATTTGGTAGGACTCTGCTCATGATCCAAATATAATTATTTCAAATTATGCAGAGTGTAGAAAACATACTGTGTTATCTCGATGAACCGATTTCTTCACTGATAATTCTCTTGTGTAAGTCTAAATTTGCCAAAATAGAGAAAATATTATTAGAGATTAATGAGTCATTTTAACTCATGGCACAAGAGTATACTATGGAAAGTATGAGACTGAGCAAGATTTAATCTAATTATACACAATTTACAGACTTTCTAACTAATTTTTTTTTTCAATTTTTTTTCGTTTAACCTTGAACTGATCCTTTTAGGTGATCTTAATCATCCCTAATTTCAACCTGTTCCTCTCAAAGTGATATCTACTTAAGGATTTTGTGAAGATGTTAGCAATTTTCTTGTCAGTAGCACAAAATTCCACAGTGATCAAGCCTTTCTTATAGTTGTCCCTAAAAAAAATAGTGTCTAACATCTATGTGCTATGTTCTCTTATGATGAACCGAATTCTTAGTCATACTAATAACACTAGTGTTATCACAGAAAATAGGGATGCAACCAACTTCAATACCAAAATCCATCAACTACTGCTTGATCCACAACAATTGAGCACAATCATGAAGCAGTAGCAACATACTCATCTTCAGCGGTAGATATGGCCACTCAATTTTGCTTTTTAGTAGGCCATGACACAAGACATGAACCAAGGAAGTGTGCCATACCTGAGGTGCTCTTCTTATCCACTAGGAAACCTGCATAATCAGCATCAACATATCCCATTAGGTTAAAATTACCACCTTTTGGATATTAAAAGCAAAGGTCAGTGGTGCCTTTCAAGTATCTCAATATTATCTTGACAACAGTCAAGTGGGACTTCTTTGGAGTTGCCTGAAATTGAGCACAAAGACCTATACTGAAAACTATGTCAGGTTTGCTAGCAGTAAGATACAAAAGAAAACTAATCATTCCCCTATACAAATTCTGATCAAGAGATGAACTAGGTTCATCTATATCCAATTTCGTGGATGTTGTAATAGAAGTGTCAATTTCTTTGGATGTTCCTTCCTAGTTTTGTTACTGAGGAATAGGTTCATGGACAGGTTCCCCCGAACTTTAGGGATCGGTTCCTCTCTAGTCAGTTCCCTCTATCATGTTGCTCTGGGTGGAATGACCTATTCCATCACCTGTTCCTTCGTGTGATGCATCTTCAGGCTGGACTGTGGTTTCACTATTTGTATTTCTTATCAGCCCAATCTCTTCATATCTTATTTCTACCTCTCAAAAAGAATGTTAGTTTTTAAAAAATAACATATACATTTTTTACACACATTGTTCTTTTACTGTATATCTTATAAGCTTTATTATGTGAAAAATATCCCAAGAATACTACCTCATCATTTCTGGGATCATACTTACCTAGGGAGTCTTTGCCATTATTGTGCACAAAGCACTTGCATGTAAATGCCCTAAGATGGAATATATTTAGCTTTCTCCATTTAAGTGACTCATAGGGAATCTTCTTAACAAGAGGTCTAGTCATGCAACTATTTATGATGTAGCATGCAAAAATTCAGCAAACTTAGCATTTTCAAATTCAGTTCCATGATCAAACCTAATTAATACAAGTTAATTACCTAGTTGTTTATGACGTTTTTTTCTAACAAAAGAAGTAAACATGTCAAATTTTTCATCTTTAGATGTTAAAAAGAATGTCCAAGTAACCTAGAGTAATTATTAACAAGCACCATCACATATATTTTACCACCTTCGCTTAATGTTCTTATTGGACCACAGAGATCCATATGGACCAGTTCCATCGTTCTTGTGGTGCTTACCACTTTCTTGCATTTTAAAGAGGATCTTACCTGCTTCCTCCTTGCACAAGCCTCACAAACTTTGTCTTCCTTGAACTTGATGTTAGGCAGCCCTATCACCAAATCCTTGGAGACTAATTTATTGAGTTGACTCAGACTTGCATGTCCAAGTTTCTTGTGCCAAAGGAGGGGATCATTGTCCAACACACTTAAGCAAGTGAGTTCATTTTCTGAAAGTGTGGAAAAATCTACAATGTATATATTTTTTACTCTTTTTTCCTGCAAAACAATCTTGTCAGTGGTAAGATTAATCACAAAATATTTGGTAGAAGTGAATGCTACCAAGTTACCTCTATCACACAATTGTGATTGTCTTATTAGGCTGTATTTTAGGCCATCTATCAAGTATACATTCTCAATAGAGTGAGAATTTGTCTTACCTACCTTTTCAACCCCATTGATGTCACCTTTCTTACCATTTCCAAAGGAGACATTACCTCCTTTGAGGTCCTCAAGTGAAAGGAACTGGTTCTTACTTCCTATCATATGCTTTGAGCAGTCACTATATATGTACCATATTTGGCTGTACCCTTTCACTTGGACCCGCAAAAGGAAATCAGGGGTTAGTCTTAGGAACCCAAACTAGTTTGGGTCCCTTTCTATATGCAAAAGGGTGAATCAGATTCTTTTTAGCCCAACCTGGCAGCCTATTTTTCCCTTGAACAAATTCTTTATTATTTTGACTAGCCTTTTCTTTTGTAATACATTCATATTTATAGTGACCAGTTTTACCATAGTGTGTGCAAATTATGTTCTCAGGAAGTGTGAGGTACTTTCTTTTGGGATCCCACTTAGGTGTAGGGGTACCATAGCCAATCCCTCTCTTATTGCTACTATGGTGTTCATGTAGCCATGAAAGTGCATCGGAAGACCTATTCCATTTACATGTTCTGTCTAGCTCGTGCTTAACCTTGTTTAGATCCTCCTTAAGGTCTCTTATCTGCTCATCTCTTTTGTACAACTCATCTTTCATTTTTCCGGCATTTTCTTCTAAAGTGAGTTGTGTGTGATCAATTTTATTTTTACCAGTTCCTAATTTCAATTTTAAATTTTCAGATCTAAGCTCTAGGACACTGGTGTCAAGTTCAAGAACCTGGTTCTTCAACTCAACATTTTTACTATCACTTTCACTAGCCCTAAATTCCAGATTTTTGCACTTGGCTTTTAAAATCACACACTGCTTAGACAGTTGTTCCTTTTCATTGTTTAGATCCTCAGATTCATCAATGAAACCTAGGAGTAACTCAAATAACCTTTCTTTAGATAAAAATTTAATATTGTCTTTGAGATGAATTATACTTACCTCAAATTTCTCATCGGATTCTCCAATTGCCATAAGTGCTTGTTCATCTCCATCTTTACCCTCTGATTCCTCATCTGAGGTTTCTCCCTAGGCAACAACCATAGCCTTTGTTGATCCTTTGTTCTTCTTGGGTTGAACCTGTTCCTTTTTCATGTTCTTTCGTTCAATTCTTTCCGTCTTCCATTCAATTTCCCATTGAGGGCAGCTTTTGATATGGTGATCAGTCTTCCCACACTTGTAACACCCCTAATTGGTTTGTTTTTCAGGAACCCTTGGTTTGTTTTAGCTTCCACTTCTTGAAGGACCCTTTCCTCTCATTAGGTACTTCTTGAAGTACTTTGTGATCCTAGTCATTTAATCCTCCTCTAGATCAGCACCTTCAGTGATTCTGAATTCCAGGCTCCATTCCTTCTTGGGTGCATCCATCTTCATGGTTTGCCTTCTAAGTTCATAGGTAGTGAGATTTCCAATTAGCTCATCCAACTTAAGAGTGGAAATGTTCTTTGATTCTTGAATAGCAGTGATTTTGCTTTCCCAAGTGACAAGCAAAACCCTTGTCAGAATTTTCTCAACCTTGTATTCTTCAAGAATAACCCTTCCTAGAGACTTAAGTTCATTTGTTAGTGTGGTGAACATTGTACACATCTCCTGGATGGTTTCCCCTTACTTCATGGTGAAATTCTCATATTGAGAATACAACAATGTTCCTTTGGACCTCTTCACTTGAGGTGTTCCTTCATGAGCCACTTGCAAAGTGTCCCAAATTTCCTTAGCAGTGGTAAAACTTTGAATTCTACTGTACTCGTCTGGACCAAGTCCTCACACAATCCATTTCTTGGCCTTAGAATTCTTTTCCCATTTCTTCAAGTCTTCAGTAGTGCAGTCAGCTCTTGTCTTTGGCACGTCCACTCCTTCAGCATTCTTCTTTGTAGTAGCCAGGGGACCATCAGTGACTATGTCCCAGAGTTTATAGTCTTCTCCTATGATGTGATCTCTCATCCTGTTCTTCCACCGAGAATAGTACTGACCATTAAAGAGTGGATGCCTAGTAGTGGATTGCCCTTCCCAGCTTCCAGGTGGTGCACTCTTCTTGATCTTTTCCTAAAGTGTTAATCTCTTCAAGGATAACCTACTCTGATACCAATTGATGTTCTATACTTTAATACCATACAAGGGGGGGGGATAATTTGTGTGGTGTCCAATTTTTTACTTAACCTGATTAGAAGGACCTGGTTCTTCTATGTGTTCCAACTACTACTATTGTGGAATTATAAATACAGAAATTAAAGAACACAGAGATTTTATGTGGAAAACACCTGGCTCAAAAGGTAAAAAAATCAGGACATACTACTCAGTAGGATTTTCCCAAATTTGCACTAAAATTATAGAGCCAAAAACAGCATTTACAAAACTCTTTGTAAACCTAAGGATTAACTCTAATCCCATTGTGGCAACCAGCCTCTAACTGTTGTGACAACTTCAAGTTAACTCTAACTTGAATACTCAAAGTACCTATACAATTGCTTCTAGATAAAGCTGAAAAGTACAATATGAAAACACCTACTACAATTGAAATAGAAATAAAGAAACACGTAAAACTCTTTATGGAGTTGGTTCTTCAATCTGGTTCATGTAGCTTTAGGTTTGCATACTTGAATCACACACAAACTGCTTGAAAAAGCCTTGTTATTTTTCTCTCAATTCACGTTTAACTTCTGTGTTTTTGTGCAACACTATAATGTGAGAACATCCTGCAATTTATACAGTTAGTAGATGAAAAAATAACTAGAGTTCTGATGCAACTCTTCCTTGGTGGAAGAGTTCTAGTTGATTTCAACTTCTAACTCCTTCCCTATCTTGGATAGTGTTCTCTTTGATTAAGGACTCCTTTTCCTTATCAATTATGCAACCTTTTCGATCAAGAGATATTAAATACACCAAGTTAAGCTTATCTCCTTCACGTGCAACCCACATGCCCGAATCTGCCTGTTTTTGTGGACTTGAGGGATGGACTTGGTTCATCTTGAGTTCATTTGTCAATCTTCAAAACTAACCTTTACTTGTTCCAACAATTTATGAGAGATTGGATGGTTGCGCAGATCGGGTATCCAGTCCTAGAATCATGTCATGTCTATTGCAGTCTACATGCGCTCCAGATAAGTCATTCTTTCCTTTCCCCGAAAGGGACACTTCTCGTTAAATTCATTATCCTGTCATTTGTTTACTTTTATTTGAATCTTTTTCGGTGGAATCCTCCTAAACTAATACAAAGAAAAATTGGCAATATTGTTTTACAGGGTTCTTCTTAACAAAAGCCAAATTCAAGGAAAAACACCCAGCCTCAGCAGGTGCATCAAGTCGATCTCGACTGGCCGTAATGGCCGATGCTCCAGAGTCAAAATTATTGAAAAGGAAAGAAATCCAAAGTCAAGTGCCCATAAAGGCACAATAAGATGAAAAGGCCAAAGCCTTACACGGTTTAGACATCATGTGAAATTTTGGAAAGTCAAGATCCCTGGGTTTAAAAGAGATATTGATCTCCAGAAAGCCAGCAAGCAACGGAGATTTTCATCAAAAGAGTTGGGCTGAGATCAAGTGATCAAAACAATCAAGGCCACAAAACCAACTACAGTTTCAAACTAACAATTGTTCTCTGTTTGAAAATATGAAACATGTTCAATCCAAAGCAACCTTGCAAGAAGCAGGTGCGACCAAAAGAAACTGTGTAAGGGCTAAAAACCGCTTTGCAGCAATAATCAATCCAAAAGGGAAGTCTTCTCCAAATTCTTTCCTACATTTTTACTCATTTTCTTAAAATTAAAAGAAAAATAAAATGAAAAGAAGAATAAGAAGAAGAAAAATTCCAAAATCATGGTAGCTTAGGGTTCCCAATCTCTAGCTACATTTTTTCCAGCATAGGGTCCCATCCCCTAGTCGCTTCCAGCATAACCTGGTAGTCTCTTCTAGTATCGTGTCCCACTCCCTAGTTTATCCCCGGCATAACCCATGGACTTCCCCAGCATAACCCGATGTCCTTTTTCTTTTTCGGCATAACCCGATGACCTTTCCTGGCATAACCCGAGGACTTTTTACTGGCATAACCTGATGAATTTCCCGACATAATCCGAGGATATTTTCGGCATAACTTGGTCATATTTCCAGCATAACTTGATGACCATTCCCGAAATGACCCGAGGACCTTTTTTTTCCGGCATAACCTGATGACCTTTCCCGGCATAATCAGAAGATCTTTTTCCGACATAACCCGATGACTTTTCCGGCATAACCCGATCATTTTTTTGGCATAACCCAATGACCTTTTTACGACACAACCTGATGATCCTTCTTGGCATAACCCTGTGATCACTCAAAAGGTCATCACTTGTTTCAAAATAAAATTCTACATTCCGAGGCCTTAAAAACCTCTCTTAGCATAACCTTGACTTGCATGCGCAGTCCGGGAGCGTAGACGGAAAGCCTAAATGTAAAAATATGTGAAAAATGATAAGTTTTAACTATAAAATGAATTAATTTAACTTCAGTCAACGTTTTGGGTAAATAGATCTGGACCCGTGATTTGACGGTGCCGGAAGGTCCGTAAGAAAATATGGGACTTGGGCGTAAGCCCGGAATCCAATTCCAAGGTCCCAAGCCCGAGAAATGAATTTTTGAAAGAAATTATTTTCTAAAATTGTTTATAAGGTTTGGAAATGAATTTTGATTAGAAGATGTTTGTATCGGACCCGTATTTTCATTCGATGCCCGGTACAGATCTTATATATGATTTAAGACAATTCAATGAAGTTTGGAAAGAAACAAAATCCATTTGACGTGATTCGGACCTTAAATCCAAATTTGATGTTTAAAGAAGTTTTGAGAAATTTCATTGATCTTGAGGTTTAATTCGATGTTCATGATATTATTTTAGTGATTTGAGTACACGAATAACTCTGTAGGATGTTTTTGAGGTTATGTGTATATTTGGTTTGGAGCCCCGAGGGCTCGGGTGAGTTTTGGATAGGCCACGGGGTGAAATTTTGGACTTAAGGAATTGCAGCCTGCAGGCTTCGCATTTTCCAAACCCCCTTCGCAATTCCCAGGTTTGCATTTCCCAAACTCGCTTCGCAATTCCCAAGCCAACAGAGGTTGGTCCGCAATTACGAACCCCTGTTCGCAATTCCTATAATTGAGACCTGCAACTTTTATACTTAGCCGATTTTAAAGCCATTTTTCATATATTTTCAAAACATAAACACACTAGGGCGATTTTTCAAGAGCAACTTTCCTTCCAAATCAATTGTAAGTCATTTTTAACTAGTTTTCTTCAATCATTAATATCTTTTAACATGATTTCAACTTAATATCAAAGATTTTCATGGAGAAAATTGGGTGTTTTGGGTAGAACCTAGGTTTTTCAAAAATTGGGGATTTGGACCTCAATTTGAGGTCCGATTTCAAAATAAATTATATATTTTGGTTCGTGGGGGAATGGGTAATCGGTTTTTGGTTCGAACCTCAGGTTTTGATCATGTGGGCCCAGGGGAAAATTTTGACTTTTTGGGCAAAACTTTGGAAAACTCATTTTTCATGCATTGGAGTTGATTCATTTAGCGTTTATTAATGTAATTAAGTAAATTGTGAATCGATGTGAGCGAATTGGTGGTGGAATCAATGGGTAAAGCTATAATTGAATCGTGAATTATGCTCATGGCATCGAGGTAAGTGTTTGGTCTAACCTTAGCTTGAGGTATTAGGAGTTGTGTCCTATTTGCTATTTGCTTCTTATTGAGTATGACGTATAGGCATGGTGACGAGTATCTATACGTTGATGTCAATCATTATCGTGAGTCTTATATTGTGATTTTCATGACTATGTTGTATTATTCATGCCTTGGTGAAGATTTATATTTATTGTGAAAAGTTGTAGAAAGAATCGTGACCTATGAACATTGAGGAGTGTTGGCTACAGTTATATAACGAATTGTGAAAGTATAAGTGATAATTGAAACTCTAGAGCATTGTCTCGATTTGTGAAATGAAGTATGAAGTAAAAGTGAGAAAGATAAGAGATCATTATGTTGCCCCTTGCCGGGCTATTGTTGAGTTGTGGTTCCCTTGCATTGTGTTCTTACTTGATATTACAGATGCTTAGGTTGATGATTCCTCGAGTTAGGTGTTGTAACAAGTTTAGTTATAGCTGGGGTAGTTATATGTTGTAACAAGTTTGGTTATAGTTGTTTCTCCCTTGCCGGGATATTGTTGAGATATCATTGTTTCCTTACCGTGATGTTTGTTGATATTATTGTTCCCTTGTCGGGATTCCTTATGATTATTTTTGACTTGTACATGGGAGCGGGTGGTACGCCTACCAAGTGATATAATGAAATGGGAGCGGGTGGTACGCCTACCACTAGATATAATAAAATGGAAGCGGGTGGTACGCCTACCACGAGATATAATAAAATGGGAGCGGGTGGTATGCCTACCACGAGATAAATGAAATAGGAGTGGGTGGTACGCCTATCACGAGATAAATAAAATGGGAGCGGGTGGTACGCCTACCACGAGATACATGAAATGGGAGCGGGTGGCACACCTGCCACGAGATACATGAAATGGGAGCGGGTGGCACGCTTGCCACAAGATACAGGAAGCGGGATTGGGTTGCATGCCTGCAACAAGATGTGAAAAGAAAGTGAAATCTGCCTTTGTTTTCCTTATTCTTGCCAGTGGTTGGATTTTGATTCTTTTATAGTTCTCTTGATATTCTGTTTTTACCTATTATTCCCCGAAGCATGTTTCCCCCTCCCATCCTTACTTGCTTATACCTACTTTATTTTTTGCTGTATATTATATAACTACACAGGTTTATTTGATAGTCTGGTCCTAGCCTCGTCACTACTTCGCTGAGGTTAGGCTAGGCACTTACCAGCACATGGGGTTGGTTGTGCTGATACTACACTCTACACTCTTTTGTGTAGACCTCTAGTGGTGTAGACTTCGAACCGCAGTGGGATTGCTGATTCTAGCTCATCAGGCGACCCGCAGGCCTTGGCATCTTCTTCTATCTACTATTCTTGTTTCTTTCATGCATTTTCAGAGACAGTGTTGTATTTATTTCTTTCAAACCTTTATTTGTAGTATTCTTAGGCCGTCTAGGAAACTGTGACACCAGTTCTGGTTAGTTGAGACTCAAACAATTATATTAGATATAAAATGGGTAAAAAGGTAAATTGTTCAAATAATTGGCTTTCCTAGCTCACATTAGTAGGCACCATCACGAATTTCAAGGGAGGGAAATCCGGGTCGTGACAAGTTGGTATCAGAGCTCTAGATTACATGGGTCTCACAGTTCACAAACAAGCTTAGTTCAGTTGGAGAGATCGGTACGGAGACGTCTGTATTTATCCCCTAGAGGCTATAGAGTTAGGAAAAACTTCACATTCATTCTTTCCGGTCGTGCGATTTTGTTCTCTCAATGCTAAATTGAGACCTCTACTTTTGTCCTTTTGCGAATAGAGAGGTCATGTATCGCTTCTTCAGTCGGGCAGCAGCACAGACCGGTGATAGATCAGCTACGTCTTCAGAGGCTTTGTGGAGATTGGATAAATTTCCCCAAGCTCTTCACTATTATATTCAGTGGTGCATCTACTGAGCATCCCCATGATTATCAACATAGCTGTCATGAGGTTCTCAGAAACATGGGGATAGTTGAGACCAAAGGGATCGATTTTGCTACTTTTCGCTTGTCTGGATCCACCAAGACTTGGTGGAGAGATTATTACTTGGTTAGACCAGCCGGATCTCCAGCTTCGACTTGGGAGCAGTTCACGTAGCTATTTCTGGAGAAGTTTCTCCACATCACTCAGAGAGAGGTATTAGAGGGGGAGGTAGAGGTATTAGAGGTGGAGGTAGAGATGCTAGAGGTGGAGGTAAAGGTATTAGAGGTGGAGGTGCAGGTATTATTCTGGTTTGTGGTAGAGAAGCTTCAGTTTTATTTTGCCCTGTATCTGGTCATGCCTAGTGATTCTTTGAGTTCCCTTGTTTATATGACTACGCTAGTAGGTTATTCTATTATGGTGGATTGCATCCATTGTTCACGTATAATGGTTATTGGAGGTCTTGAGACTCGTGTAGATTTGCTTCTTCTGGACATGGATAATTTTGGCGTTATATTGCTGATGGATGAGTTATCACCTTACCATGCTATCTTGGACTGTCACGCCAAGACTATGACCTTAGCTTTATCGGGTTTGCCTCGTTTAGAGTGGAGAGGGACTCCTGGTCATTCTTCCCGTAGTGTTATCTCTTATGTGAAGGCTCGATGTATGGTCGAGAAGGGGTGTTTGGCCTACTTGGCATATGTTCATGATTCTAGTGCTGAGGTTCCTTCCATAAATTTTGTGCCCGTTGTTCGTGAGTTTCTAGAGGTTTTCCTTTCAGACCTGCCGGGTATGCCACCCGATAGGGATATTGACGTTTGCATTGATTTGGCTTCGGGCACTCAACCCATTTCTATCCTTCCGTATCGTATGGCCCCGCCTGAGTTGAAAGAGTTGAAGGAGTAGTTGCAAGACTTGCTTGAGAAGGGTTTCATTAGACCCATTATTTCGCCTTGGGGTGCGCCAGTGTTGTTTGTTAAAAAGAAGGATGGGTGGATGCGAATGTGTATTGATTAGCGACAGTTAAACAAGGTTACAATCAAGAATAAGTATCCATTATCGAGGATTGATGATTTGTTTGATCAACTTCAGGGTGCCAAGGTATTTTTGAAGATTGACTTGAGATTTGGCTACCATCAGTCGAGGATTAGGGCATCCGATGTCCCTAAGACAGTTTTTTGCACTCGGTACGGGCATTATGAGTTCTTGGTAATGTCATTCGGGTTGACAAATGCCCCAGCAGCTCTTATGGATTTGATTAACCGAGTGTTTAGGCCTTATTTGGATTCATTTGTGATAGTCTTCATGATTATATTTTGATATATTCCTACAGCCGGGAAGAGCACGAGCAACATCTTAGAGTGGTTCTTAAGACTTTGAGGGATTGTCAGTTGTACGCTAAGTTTTCAAAGTGTGAGCTATGGTTGAGTTTAGTTGCATTCCTGGGTCATGTTGTGTCAGCAGAGGGTATTCAGGTTAATCCGAAGAAGATTGAGGCAGTTAAGAACTGGCCTAGACCAGCATCAACTATAGAGATTCGAAGTTTCTTGGGATTGGCAGGCTACTATCGTCGGTTTGTGGAGGGGTTTTTATCTATCATAGCCCCGATGACCAGGTTGACCCAGAAGGTTGCCCAGTTCAGGTGGTCGGACGAGTGTAAGGCAAGCTTTTAGAAGCCCAAGATAGCTCTGACTACGACACCGGTGTTGGTTTTGCCCACAGGTTCCGAGCCTTATGCAGTTTATTGTGATGCATCTCGTATTGGACTTGGTACAGTGTTGATGCAGGATGGCAAGTTCATTGCCTATACTTTGCGGCAGTTGAAGATTCATGAGAAGAACTATCTGGTTCATGATTTGGAGTTGGCAACCATTGTTCACACATTGAAGATTTGGAGGCATTATCTGTATGGCGTGGCATATGAGGTGTTCATGGATCACAAGAGCCTTCAGTATTTGTTCAAGTAAAAAGAGTTGAATTTGAGGCAGAGGAGGTGGTTGGAGTTGTTGAAAGATTATGATGTCACTATCTTAATCATCCAGGAAAGGCCAATGTGGTGGCCGATACTTTGAGTAGGAAGTCATCCAGTATAGGCAATCTTGCTTATATTCCGATCAGTGAGAGACCACTTGCTTTGGATGTTCAGGCTTTAGCCAATCAGTTCATGAGGTTGGATATTTCTGAGCCCAACTGTGTGTTAGCTTGCACAGTTGCTCGTTCTTCATTATTGGAGCGTATCCATGATCGACAGTATGATGACTCCCATTTATGTGTCCTTAGGGACACGGTGCAATGCGGAGGTGCCAAGCAGTTACCTTAGATGATGATGGATTTTTGAGATTGCAGGGTCGAGTTTGTGTGCCTATTGTAGATGAGCTCCCGGTACTCTATTCAACCGGGCGTTGCGAAGATGCATTAGGATTTATGGCAGCATTATTGGTGGCAGAGAATGAAGAAGGATATTGTTGCATATGTGGCTCAGTGTTTGAACTGTTTGCAGTTTAAGTACGAGCATCAGAGGCCTGGTGGATTATTTCGGAGGGTTGAGCTTCCCGAGTGGAAGTGGGAGCGGGTCACTATGGATTTCATTGTTGGACTCCCGCAGACTCGGAGGAAGTTCGACGCAGTATGGGTCATTGTTGATAGTCTGACCAAGTCAGCGCATTTCATTCTTGTGGCAGTCTCCTATTCTTCAGAGAGGTTAGCTGAGATCTATATTCGGGAGATTGTTCGCCCTCATGGTGTGCCCGTGTCTATCATTTTGGACCGAGGAACGTAGTATACCTCGCATTTCTGGAGGGCAATTCAGCGAGAGTTGGGCACGCAGGTTGAGTTGAGCACATCGTTTCATCCTCAAACGGACGAGCAGTCCTAGCGGACCATTCAATTTTGGAGGATATGCTCCGAGCTTGTGTCATTGGCTTTGGAGGCTTGTGGGATCAGTTTTTGCCTTTAGCAGAGTTTGCCTACAATAACAACTACCAATCGAGTATCCTAATGGCTCCTTATAAGGCTTTATATGGTAGGCGGTTTCGGTGTCCGGTTGGATGGTTTGACCCGGGGGAGGCTCAGTTGTTGGGTACGGATCTAGTGCAGGATGCCTTAGACAAGGTCAGAATTATTCAGGATAGGCTTCGTACAGCTCAGTCCAAGCAAAAGAGTTATGCCGACCATAAGGTTCGTGATTTGGCATTCATGGTCGGTGAGCGGGTATTGCTTCGAGTGTCACCTATGAAGGGCGTGATGAGATTTGGGAAGAAGGGAAAGCTCAGCCCTAGGTTCATTGGCCCGTTTGAAACTCTTCATCGAGTGGGAGAGGTGGCTTATAGACTTGCATTGCCGCTGAGCTTATCAGCTGTGCACCCAATGTTTAATGTGTCCATGCTTCGGAAATATCGTGGCGATCCATCCCACGTGTTAGATTTCAGCACTGTCCCGTTGGACAAGGACTTGTCTTATGAGGAGGAGCCGGTAGCTATTCTAGACCAGCAGATTCGTCAGTTGAGATCGAAGAGTTTTCCTTCTGTTCGTGTTCAGTGGAGAGGTCAGCCTCTTGAGGCATCGACCTGGGAGTCCGAGTCTGATATGCGAAGCCGTTATCCCCATCTTTTCCTCGACTCAGGTACTTAATTCTTTTGTTCGTTCGAGGATGAACGGTTGTTTTAGAGGTGGAGAATGTAATGAAATTCTATGTTTCGAGGCCTTAAAAACCTATCTTAGCATCACTTTGATTTGCGTGCACAGTCCAGGCAGTAGCCAGAAAGCCCAAATGTGAAAATCTGTAAAAATGATAATTTTTTACAATAAAATGAATTAATTTGACTTTGCTCAATGTTTTGGGTAAACGGACCCGAACCCATGATTTGACGGTCGTAAAGGGTCCGTACAAAAATATGGGACTTGGGTGATGCCCAGAATTGAATTCCGAGGTCCCAAGCCCGAGAAATGAATTTTTGAAAGAAATTGTTTTCTGAAATTGTTTATAAGGTTTGGAAATGAATTTTGATTAGAACATGTTGGTATCGGGCTCGTATTTTGGTTCCGGCACCCGGTACAAGTCTTATATATGATTTAAAATAATTCTGTGAAGTTTGGAAAGAAACGGAATCCATTTGACGTGATTCAGACCTTAAATGCAACTTTGATTTTTAAAGAAGTTTTGAGAAATTTCATTGATATTGAGGTTTAATTCGATGTTTATGATGTTATTTTGGTGATTTGAGTACACGAATAAGTCCGTAGGATGTTTTTGAGGTTGTATGTATATTTGGTTTGGATCCTCGAGGACTCGGGTGAGTTATGGATAGGCCACGGGGTTAAATTTTGGACTTAAGGATATGCAGGCCTGCAGGCTTCGCATTTCCCAAACCCCCTTCGCAATTCCCAGGCTTCGCATTTCCCAAACTTTTTCGCAATTCCCAGGTTCGCATTTCCCAAACTCCCTTCGCAATTCCCAGGCTTCGCATGTCCCAAATTTTTTTCGCAATTCTCAGGTTCGCATTTCCCAAACTCTCTTCGCAATTCCCAAGCCAACAGAGGTTGGTTCGCAATTACGTATCCCTGTTCGCAATTCCCATAGCTGAGACCTGCAACTTTTATACTTAGCCGATTTTAAACCCATTTTTCACATCTTTTCAAAACATAAACACACTAGGGCGATTTTGCAAGAGCAAATTTCCTTCCAAATTAATTTTAAGTCATTTTTAACTAGTTTTCTTCAATCATTAACATCTTTTAACACGATTTCAACTTAAAATGAAAGATTTTCATGGAGGAAATTGAGTGTTTTGGGTAGAACCTAGGTTTTTCAAAAATTAGGGATTTGGACCTCGATTTGAGGTCCGATTTCAAAATAAATTATATATTTGGGTTCGTAGGGGAATAGGTAATCAGGTTTTTGTTCGAACCTCGGGTTTTGACCATGTGGGCCCGGTGGCAATATTTTGACTTTTTGGGTAAAACTTTGGAAAACTCATTTTTCATGCATTGGTGTTGATTCATTTAGCGTTTATTAATGTAATTAAGTAACTTGTGACTAGATACGAGCGAATTGGTGGTGGAATCAAAGGGTAAATCTATAATTGAATCGTGAATTGTGTTCGTGGCATCGAGGTAAGTATTTGGTCTAACCCCTAGCTTGATGGATTAGGAGTTGTGTCCTATTTGCTATTTGCTTCTTGTTGAGTACGATGTATAGGCATGGTGACGAGTATCTATACATTGGTGTCAAGCATAACCGTGAGTCTTATATTGTGATTTTCATGACTTCGTTGTATTATTCATGCCTTGGTGAAGATTTATATTTATTGTGAAAAGTTGTGGAAAGAATTGTGACCTATGAACATTGAGGAGTGTTGGCTCCAGCTGTATAATGAATTGGGAAAGTATAAGTGATAATTGAAACTCTAGAGCATTGGCTCAAGTTGTTAAGTGAAATGAGAAGTAAAAGTGAGAAAGAGAAGAGATTATTATGTTGCCCCTTGCCGGGCTATTTTTGAGTTATGGTTCCCTTGCGTTGTGTTCTTACTTAATATTACGGATGCTTAGGTTGATGATTCCTCGGGTTAGGTGTTGTAACAAGTTTAGTTATAGCTGGGGTAGTTAGATATTGTAACAAGTTTGGTTATAGTTGTTTCTCCCTTACCAGGATATTGTTGAGATATCATTGTTTCCTTACTGTGATTTTTGTTGATATTATTGTTCCCTTGTCGGGATTCCTTGTGATTATTGTTGGATTGTACATGGGAGCGGGTGGTACGTCTACCACAAGATATAATGAAATGGGAGCGGGTGGTACGCCTACCACAAGATATAATGAAATGGGAATGGGTGGTACGCCTACCACGAGATATAATGAAATTGGAGCGGGTGGTACGCCTACCACGAGATAAATAAAATAGGAGCGGGTGGTACGCCTACCATGAGATAAGTGAAATGGGAGTGGGTTGTACACCTACCACGAGATACATGAAATGGGAGCAGGTGGCACGCCTGCCACGAGATACATGAAATGGTAGCGGGTGGCACGCCTGCTGCGAGATACAGGAAGTGGGATCGGGTTGCACGCCTGCAACAAGATGTGAAAAGAAAGTGAAATCTGCCTTTGTTTTCCTTATTCTTGCTAGTGTTTGGATTTTGATTCTTTTATAGTTCTCTTGATATTTTGTTTTTACCTATTATTCCCTGAAGCATGTTTCCCCCTCCCATCCTTACTTGCTTATACCTACTTTACTTTCCGCTGTATATTATATAACTGTACAGGTTTATTTGATAGTCTGGTCCTAGCCTCGTCACTACTTCGCTGAGGTTAGGCTAGACACTTACCAGCACATGGGGTTAATTGTGCTGATACTACACTCTACACTCTTTTGTATAGACCTCAGTGGTGTATATTTCGGACTGCGGTGGGATTGCTGATTCTAGCTCATCAGGCAACCCGAGATAGTCCTGCAGGCGTCCGCAAGACTTGGCGTCTTCTTTTATCTACTATTCTTGTTTCTTTCATGCATTTCCAGAGACAATGTTGTATTTCTTTCTTTCAAACCTTTATTTGTAGTATTCTTAGACCGTCTGTGAAACTGTGACACCAGTTCTAGGTAGTCGATACTCAAACAATTGTATTAAATATCAATGTTTAGATAGCTTATTATTTTTCTTCTGTTTACGTTAATTCCGCTGTTTAAATGTTATTTCTTCTTAACTGTTAAAGGATATAAAATGGGTAAAAAGGTAAATTGTTCAAATAATTGGCTTGCCTAGCTCACATTAGTAGGCACCATCACGATTCCCGAGGGTAAAAAATTCGGGTAGTGACAAACCCGAGGACCTTTTTCTTCTTCGGCATAACTCGATGACTTTTCCGACATAACCCGTAGACCTCCCCGACATAACCCGAGGACCTTTTTCCAACATAACCCGATGACTTTCCCGGCATAACTCAAGGACCTTTCCGGCATAACTCGATCATTTTTCCTGCATAACCTGGTAATCTTCCTAACTTGGGGCCTCCGATCCCCATTTGATTGCATTTTAGATACAGGGTCTCCACTCCCTAATCTTTTTCTAAGGGATACACAATCCCGATTTTAATTGCTTTTAATAAAGAAATAGTTTAGATTTTTGTTACAATAACTCACGAAATTTTCCTAGTGAAAACTGGGGCAGATAATTTTGTCCGTTTGTTTGCTTTGGTGCCTAAACAATTTTTTCACCGTGAGGCACAAGGTTTGAGATGACCAAAAAAAGAAGTCTCAACCCAAATAAAAGAAAATAAGAACAAGAAAAGAAGTTGAGCTCTAAGTATAGAAGCTGAGAAAAGATGCGGACTGCCAAAGTTATGATTGAAGTCACAAGTTGTGCATGTCCCGCCTTGATCGGAAAATCTGAAGAAGAATGAACCAGCGGTTGCGACTAACAAGCATCAAGATTTAGATCAGAATCTGCAAGAAGAACCATCCAAGACTCAAGATCAAGCTTTAGAAGGTTTATAGATAGGAATCTTGTAACTCGTAGTTAATAGGCTTAGCTAGTTTAGCTTTTCATCTTTTATTTCAGTATAATAAGGAGCTCAGAAAGCAGAAACAGCAGTAAAATTACAGTTTTTCGGTAGTCCCAGCTACCAAAACTTCCAGAACTACACTGACCTGATTCTTTTATAGCCAATGATATGTAGGCAACCTCTGAAGCAAGGTTCGGTCAGACTTTTTCAAAAGATGTTTCTCATGGTGTTTCAAACGGGCAAAAATCGCTCATAATTGCTCATTTTATCTTTGCCCAAAAACCTTTTGTGTTCCTGAGAAAAGAGGGGCATATGAATTACTCCTATAAAATCAAAGAAAAAATATATATATTTTCCAATTATTTGCCATTTTTAGGATTTTTGTAGGATTTTATTAATTGTTTGCATTTTGTGAACGTTTAATTTTATTAAAATCATGAAAAATATCAAAAATACCATGCATTGCATTTATATTTTATTTTTATATTTTTAGGATTAATTAATTATTTATTTTATTAAAAAATAAAAATTACAAAAATGGCTCATTTTATATTTTTACCTTTTAATTTTTATATTATTGATTTTTATCTTTTAATTTAGGATCAAGTAATTTTTATAATTTTGTAATTAGATAATTAGTTCAATTTTACAATTTAGATTAATTTAGTATTCTTAATTAAAGGAAAAGAAAAAGGAAAATAAGAAGAGAATTGGAAAGTAGGAGGTTTTTAATTTAAATTTGGGCTTTTTTAAATACCCCAAATCGGCCCAAACTTTCCCCCCAAATCGATCCAAACCCAGGCCCAAAGATCGTACTCGGTCAGACCCCCCTTTACCCCCAAAACGACGTGGTTACACAACAAAACTATGTCGTTTCGATGTTTTCGCCCCATTAAACGACCAAATCCCCCTTGCTGTCATTAATTCAATTCCAATCTCATTCAAGCTAAACCTATGTCCCCTTTCTCTCTCAGAAACGCCGCCCAACTCCACCGTCCCTCCGCCGCCCAGAAATCATCTTACGGCGGCGGACCACCCCCAAAAGCCTTCAAATTTCAACCACTCAACCCCCATTATCCCCTCATTCATATTCCCCCATTTATTTCCCCAAAAGGGCACTCATTTTCTCTGAATTTAAAATCTAAGAAATAAAAATTCGAACTTTTACTTTTTGTTCGATTTTTCTTGACTTGGTCCTCAATTCATGATGAAACCCATTCGAATTCCCTATTTTTCAACACAAGGAGTCCTTTAATGTTAAGAATATCTTATTTTTCTTGGATTGGCCGGATCTGGGCAAAAATCACTGATTGACCAAAATGGTTCGAAACTTCTGCCTCATCTTGTTTTTGGAATATGGTGAGGATTATTGCATGAAGCATTAGCCATGGACAAAAGTCCAGCCAATGTTCATGTTATAATTCTCGCCATTGGCCGAGATTTTTGTTCGAGTTCGAATCAAGGTCCTTTTATTTCCTTAGAGGGTTTGAAGCTTTTAACGACTCCATTGGTATAATTCTCCTCCCATTTCTTCATATCATATATTGTGGTGCCATTTATGTCTAATTTTTTTTATTTGGGCATAATTGATTAATCAGTGATTAATATCTCAATAATTAGGTTTAATTACTGTCATAATGTATATTTTCTTAAAAGATGCATCATTATCCTTTGTTTAATCATATATTATTTTATTTGTGCATAAGTTTTTATGTTTTGGGTTGGGATTCATACTTGGTTTCTATTAGTACGAAAGCCCAAGTAATTATTGGGCTTAAGGTTTAAATGGTCCAGGTCCAGTGGCACTTGGTTTAAACTCTAAAACAATAAAAATAAAAGGGGTAAATACAGGGCTGCTGGGGTTGGAATTGGATAGGATTTGAGGGAAGTTATAGGAAACTTCTACAAAAGCTAACAAGGATCATTTTAGAGATAAAAGAGGGGAAAAATCCTGGAGTGTGGGGGGGG
>MU735421.1:92463-106213 GCA_026770625.1 Nicotiana glauca
TAATTTGGTTGCCCTAAAATTCCCTTTATAAAAAGATCTTCTTGCCAATGATTAGGACACAAAAAAAAGATTAAAAAAGGATAAACGACTGAGAACCAAAAAAATTCAAGGGCTCTTAAGAAATTTTGAGTTTTCTACTGTTTTGGGGTTCTTCTTGGCTGGTTTGCAAAAGCTGGAACAGAATTTTGGGTTTGTTCATTGCTGATTTCTGCTGAGCTGAGCTAGGAACTACATGTTGCTTTGCTTCTTTAAGTTGTTTTTCCTTTTTGCTAGGTATTTTTCTAAACTTTTGTATTCTTGGATTGAGTTGTCTTAAATGAAATGTTGATTTTTTTAAACATTTGAGCATAAATTAAGCTGGATTGTTTATTTCTTGCAATGATTTTGGAATTTTCAGCATGTTTAAAGCTTTAAATCTGCTTTAGTTTTGTCTTATACTTATTCATTTCGTTAATTTGTGTAATGGTTGGATTATTTGGACAATGGAAATGGTGTATTGACATCAGTAGTTGATTAAACATGAAATTTGAGTGGCATGATGTCTTCTTCTTTCCTTTTCTTTCTTTCAGAAACACTGTTATGTTAGTTATGAGTGGTATGAAGGCATCGGTTACTGAATGCCCCTTTTGTTTTTAAGGTTGAGAATATTGAGTAGATCAGATTGATTTGGCTATAGTCTAAATAGGAATTCTACTATAGTGTTCTTTATATCAAATATGCAGATTTGTATTAAAGTTGTTTGCTATTGATTATTTAGTTGTAGTTTGCAGATCTGACCACTAATTGGTTAGATTGGTAAGCTCTAAAACTAAGGAAGAGATTTCAAGTTGCTGGAAAAAGGGTTTGGGGCTGAAGATTTAATCAGACCGTGTGTTAGTTTAATTTATTGTTGAAAATAATATTGTATATATTAGAAGGCACTAATTATCAAGAGTTGTGTTTTAAATGGCCAAAATTGTAGATGTCAGATTCTAGGTAGTTTTCTTTGAAGTTTTGAAGGCCAACGATTCCCTTTTTTGTGTATTTGTTGTATTTGGACAATTACTACAAACTTGCATATTTGTATAAGGAATTTGAGGTCAACTTATTTAATTAGGCTTAATCAAGTTTGTTTATTATCCCAGTAAGGAACTTAGCAAAATTATTTGAGGGCCTGATATTTTTCAGAAAAAATGGGCTTATATACCTGGCCAGTATCCTTGTAAATAAAATTCATGATATTTCTTTACTAATTCATTTCGCATATTTTGGGTTTAAAAAAATTGATTATATTTAGTTCTTGAGTTCTAATTTATCCATCTAATTATGACCATTTGTGGTACTTCCCTTAATGTCCGAAAATGCATCCACCCATTATTAATTCCACAATTTGGGCTCTCGTATGTAATCATAAACTAAATATTAGTACTCGAGTCTTGTGAGCATATCAGTCTGCTTCGGGCGTGAACTCGGCTAAATCTTATTTTCTTTTAGTTAATGAACTACTAATAATTGTGTCACGACCCAAAATATACTAAGGGTCGTGATGGCGCCGGACACTGTTATCAGGCAAGCCAAACCAAATTACTTGATGAAGTTTTCATTTTAAAAAATCTTGAAAACTAATATTTTCCTTCAATTTTTCATAAATAAAAAGATAACTGCTTTAATTCAAATTAAATAATAAGCAATTAGTAGAAAATATTTCAAAACCATCCCAGAACCCGGTGTCACAAGTGCATGAGCATCTACTGATAAGGAAATAAGATACAAAATCTGTCCGGAATACAGTGGACAGGAAGTAAATACAATATACTGGAATGGACTATACTATCTGTGGAGCGCCTCGAATAATGCCACTCACCTAGTCCCAGAATCATCCGTGGTGCTACGCTCAGTAGGCCGCTAGAGTTACATATACCTGTGCAACAAAAATGCACAAAAGTGTAGTAAGAGTACGAAAACAACGTGTACTCGGCAAGTATCCTGTCTAATCTTGAAGAAGTAGAGACGAGAGGTCAGCTTAACACCTGCTAGTGATCGAATGATAATATAATAACATATGCGGAAATCATGGATTTATATAGCAGTCCTAACTCACAAGCCGTAAAACAGGAACACCTTTATCAATTAATAAGGATTTTCAAGATTTACTTTTCAACATCTTTATCAATTTATATCAGGCCATGAAAAGGTTATATCAACATTAAATATTTCAGGCAGGAAATGTAAGCATGCGCATATCATGCCGAGGTCGACAGCCCGCTCCAACAATAATAAAAACTGTGCACTTGCCGAGGGCCGACGACGCACTTATAGATGTATCTATTACCCCGCTCGCGAACTTACCTGCGACGCGGTCAACGTAAAATAAACAAACACCTTGCTCGTGAATCATGCATGCGATGCAGGTACACATAGAGATACATGCTCAACATTCAATTAAGAATTTTTGAGGAACATTTATCCAAATAAAAGCTAATTCTCTTTTAACAATTTAAGAAAATAACGTTTAATCCTTTTAGAGATTCATTTACTAATTCGATGTGATTTAAACAATTCAAGCCGTCAATAAGTTTACAATTAATCCAAGTATACCATGCTCTTGGGTCCTAGACTACCCGGACAATAGCATAATAGTAGCTACGCACGGACTCTCGTCACCTCGTGCGTATGTAGCCCCCACAAATAGGAGCACATAACCAATTAACTCACCTATGGGGACAATTTCCTCTTACAAGGTTAGAAAGTAGACTCACCTTACTCCGAAGATCCATAACCGTCATTCCACGCCTTTACGAAGGCTCGAATCGATGCACAACGCTCCAATACTAGCCAATAATTATGTAAATCCATTAATATATGCTAAGGTACTCATTATAATCCAATTTATAACAATTCCTAACCTCGATCAAAAAGTTGACAAAAATGCCCTCGGGCCCACGTGCCCGGATTCCAAAATTTCTCGAAGGTAAAGTTTACCCATGAACTTACGAACTCAAATCTATGATTTTCTCTTAATTTCATCCCCAAAATCGTGGTCAAATTCCAAGAATACTAATTTTCTAGGTTTTCCCCAAACCCCAAGTTTTCTACAAATTTCATACTCAAATCCATACATAGTTGATGTATTTAACTCAAAATAGGTGGGGGTGACTTACCTTGACGTTGATGACAAAAATCCCCTCTTGAAGCTCCCCAAAAATCGCCCAAGCCAAGAAAATATGAGAGAAAATGGCCAAATCCCGATTTTAAAACAACCATTCTGTCTCCAGCACTTTTCGCACCTGCAGTCCTATGACCACTTCTGCGGTTCCCCCAACATGCCTCCTTTTTCGCTTCTGCGACTTATCTTCCACATATACGGTCCCGCTTCTGCGCAACCCTGCCCGCATCTGCGATCCACTCCAAGCTGCCCCTCTTCCGCTTCTACGACCAATCTTCCGCAGATGCGGTCCCGCTTTTGCGGAACCCTGACTGCATCTGTGGTCCCAGCTCTCCTCCGCCCATATCGCATCTGCGGCTTCCTAGCTGCTTCTGCAGCTCTGCACCTACGGCCAAAACCTCGCGGGTGCGGTTACACCAGATATCAGCTGCTTCAGCCTTCTTCAAATTCCAAATTCGATCCGTTAACCATCTGGAATCCACCTGAGGCCCCCGGGACCTCAACCAAACCTACCAACCAATCCCAAAACACATTACGAACTTTCTCGAGGCCTCAAATCACATCAAACAACACTAAAATAATGAATCAACCTCCAATCCAAACTTAATAAACTTTAGAATTTCAAACTTTTATTTTCGATGTTTAAACCTATCAAATCACATCTGATTGACCTCAAATTTTGCACACAAGTCATATTCGACATTATGGACCTACTCTAACTTCTGGAATTGGATTCCGACCCCGATATCAAAAATTCCACTTTCGGTCAAACTTCTCAAAAACCTTCAAATTTCTATCTTTAGCCAAATGGCTCTAAAATGACCTACAGACCTCCGAATTCACTTCCGATCGCGCTCCCAACTTCAGAATCACCATACGGAGCTGCTCCCAGATCGGAATCCCAAACGAATATCGATAATACTGAAATGCACTTCAAGACAAACTTATGAAATTTCTTCCAAAATGCTAACTTCCACAATGGGCACCAAAACACTCCCGGTTCATCCAAAACTTGATCCGGGCATATGCCCAAGTCCAAAATCATCATACGAACCTGTTGGAACCTTCAAATCCCAATTTCGAGGTCATTTACTTAAAAATCCAATCTTAGCTAATTCTTTCAACTTTAAGCTTTCGAAATGAGAATTCTCTTTCCAAATCAACTCTGAACTTCCCGAAATTCAATTCCGACCACGCGTACAAGTCATAACCCTTGAAATGAAGCTGCTAATGGCCTCAGACTGCTGAACGATGCGCTAGGGATCAAATCGACCAGTCGGGTCGTTACAAATTGAGTACAATCTTTTTTAAAAACAAATTAAGGTGTGCCATCTATGATTGAACTCCATAATTCATGGCCCTCATGTTAATACCAACTAGTATAGAAAACACTTTTGAATATTTCATAGTTTACTTTAGGCTTGTAATTAAAATTGTCACAACTATGGGTACGGTTCCCGTGGTGTAGTTTTGATACCTAAGTGCAAATTAGATTTAAATAGGCGCATCATTAGCTTGCTTTAGTGAAATACAAATCTTTTAGAAATAAATCGAGGAATGAAATTCACAATTGAATCACCTAATCTATGACCCTCACATTAATATTATAACTTAGGTATCAAACATTTTTGAATATTCGTAGTTTGCTTTAGGAATATTTATAATAAAATCATCATGGCTACGGGTACGATTCCCGTGACTTAGTTGTGATACCTAATTTCCAAATTCGGGAGTAAAATTATGTGACCCGACCACAACTTCTAATAACTTTAATAAATTAAACATGTTGTAGATCATGGGTACGGTTCACGTGACATGATTCGCAATATGTATAAAACAAACAAGTGTAATATAAACGTAACTTGTTCAAAAAATAATTCCATAAATCTTAAAAGCAGTTAAAATAGTTAAAAGTGGTTTTAAAGTTTAAAAATGCACAATAAGTTTAAAACTTGTATTAATCAGGTAATTAGGCCAATATTAATAGTTAAGCGACCGTGCTCGAACCATAGAATTCGGGATTCCTAACACCTTCTCCCGGGTTAACAGAATTCCCTACTTAGAATTTCTGGTTTCGAAGACTTTTAAATAAAGTCAAAATTCTCCTCGATTTGGGATTTAAAATAAACCGATGACTTGGGACACCAAAAATATTCCAAGTGGCGACTCTGAATTTAAATAAATAATCTCACTTCGATTAATGTCACTTTAAAACTCATTTATATACCCACTCGGGTGGTAAAAAGGAGGCGTGACAGCTCTGGCTGCTGGGGATCCAAACTAAGAGCTTTGGTTCAGGGTTCAAGAATTCGAGCTTAGAATAACTTTTATAAATTGGCTTTTATTTATTATCTGACTGTTATTACATGTTTGGGCTTAATGTGCTAAATGTCGCTTTATACCGCGTTGATATTATTTGAACTGTATATAAACTGTCATGAAACCCTTCTCTTCTCATCTTCGGGGATATGCACGCTGGCGTGAATCCTCTTCTGTTAGTGTCAAACCTTAAATTAGAAAGAGTCTCGGACAAGTTATAAATCCATATGGCCTTTTAGTTTCCGGTATGTAGCCCCCCTTCGACTCGAGTTGTCCGCTCGGGTACACCAAGTCTAGAACAATATACCCAGGTTTTAAATCTAGAATAACTCAGCTTCATGCCGGATCCCTAGTAGGAATGTTTGTTTGCAACATATGCATTTGACTTTAGGGACTCAACACAGGGGTTGGTTCCGTCTAAGATGGGTGGACCCCAGAATCAAAAGACCATCCTGATGCATTTTTTACGTGCTACCTGTATAATTATTTGCTTCGGTTTGCATGTTGATTGCTTACTAGAATAGGGAGAAAATTGAAAAAAAAAAAATAGAGGTATGATAGAGATGATTACCTGCCTTTGAAAAACCTGGTGTCCAAAATATACCGAAACTCTGCCGAAATTTTGAAAAAAAAGAAGAGTAAAAGAAAGGAAAAAAGGAAGGGAAAATGGTTTCAACATATTTCATGTCTTTTTTATTTTATTATGTCAAAATTGACCGAACTACGCGGGTTGATTCTCACTGAATGTGGGATACGTAGGTAACCCTCAAATGATCCAGCCCCGTTTTTGCAAAATAACCCAAAAGTTTGAAAATGTTGTCATTTATTGTCAAAAATAAAATGGATAATGCCGTTTTTGTCTAAATAAGCCAAACGTCCCGACGGGGCGTCGGAAGGTTGTTTTTACAAGAATAGCCACCGAAGGTTTCTTTGTTAATTTTTTGGCTACCTAGCAAGCACATCCCTAAAATTTTCCCTTTCGAAGTGCTGAAGGGCCGTATTTACAATAGTAGCCGTGTTATTTAATTTTTTGCAAAATTGACCTCTTTTATAAAATTCGCTTTGTTTTAAACCAATCACTTAATCTAAATGTGCAGAATGAGAAGGAGTCAAAACTTTCCAATGAAGGTCATGACCAAGATTCCTTTGGAACTACACATGTGGTGGGGAGATTTGGGTAAATCATGACGAGATGTGGTCAACCATCACTTGGGGGTCTCACCGCGTTATTAAAGATCAAGCCTAGAAGAGATATAATAAAAGCACTTGTTACACATTGGGATCCAGCTCACAATGTGTTGCATTTCTCGGAAATCGAACTTAAACCACTTTGGAAGAGATAGCCGGTTATGTTAGGAGTACCGAAGCTCTAAGATATAAATACCTGGTCGCCCCAAGGGCTGTCACCCCTCACAAGTTTCTTGATTTGCTAAAGATAAGCTGAGGGTCCAATATGTAGATTTGGCGGCTGGGTTTTCCACTCTATAGTTCATATACTAGCGTTACGGACACATAGGGGTATTTGAAAACCCGAAAAGCAAAATTTGTAGTAAAGGGAACCGACTAAAATAGGAAGAGTATAAATGCTTCTCTTTCATGGTGCTATTTTTGGGTCTTCTAGTGATTCCCAGTAAGGACGGGAATATCGATGTACGGATAGCCAGGGTCATCAACACTTTGCTTACCAATGCCAAAAGCACCCTCGCACCCATGATAGTATCTGAAATATTCCGAGTTCTCACAACTTGCAAAGCCGGAGTAGACTTTTTTGAAGGGTGCAATTTGTTGCTACAAATGTAGATGATTGAACATCTATGTCATCGCCCTCGGTACATGAATTACGAATCTACAGGGAAAAGATGCATAGAGGAGTTTGATACAAGGGTCGACGGGTTCAAAATGCCAGAAGGGGTCGTAGAATGGATATCTTGCCTTCGCTCTGTCACTACAAATCAGATAGAATGGACGTTGGGTTGACTTCCTGTTGATGAAATCATATACATGCCAGCCACTGGTCCCCACTTCCTTCTGATGGGTCTCAAAGGTGTCCAGCCTTATGCCTCCGTACCAGGTTTTAAGACAGCTAGGAAAATGTCAAATAGTTCCCAAGGACGAAGACCTTAGCATTCATGTGGTCAAGATTCGTTCTGATGGCCAATTTCATGAAGCAGTGGTTCGCCAGATCTGGAGTGAGTGCCAATATTTGACGGCGAATACCTGAGTATGTGATCTATCCAAAGGTAAAGTCTCATCCGGTTACCTCGCTTGTTACAAAAGGAATGTTGAGTTTGGAAGACCAGCTAAAGGACTCCACCTCCAAGAATTTGTTGAAGCATTACAAGAACAGCGGGAGTGGCTGATAAAAGAAAATGAATATCGGGGCACCATAAGCAAGCTGGAAGGGCAAATCAGAGACCTTAAGTTTGATAGTTATGTGCAAGCCGTTGCGGATGAGGGTGAGAAGAAAAAGTTAACCCAAGAAAATCAAATCCTTCGAGCCCAAATCTAGAAAATGAAAATAGCAGCTGAAAATCAAGTAAGAAGTAAAGCAGATGAAAGACTCATAAACGATTTCAGGAGGAAAATATCTTAGTACGAGAATGATCTGGAAAAATTCGAGGGTGGTCTGGCAAGAGCCCGGGCATAGTTGGTGAAGAACACAGAGGGACGAGAAGAGTTTGTTCGGAAATTAAAATGGAATGATGGGGAAGTCACAAACCAGAAGAAAAAGCTAACTACCCACGAGAATGAGATGACTAAACAAACAAAGAACTTCAAGGCAGAGAGGGAACATTGTTATGCACTGATGTCTCAGCTAAAAGAGGATATGCAACAGTTGCAGGGGCAAAGCCATCATGACACCCAAGTTCTAGAAGCTAGGTATCAACAAATCGGACGTTTGCTCAAAGATAAAGGCATCATTAGGGAAATGGTTAAAGCAATTGCCGACTACATCGTCATGAAATGCCATGAATGTGAGGACATGACTAGATCCACCTTCTTCGCCGCAGTGATGACCTTTTTTCGCCAAATAACGTATGATCTTGGATTGCCTCCAATGAGAGCTTGCACGTACGTCCATGGCGAGACCGACTGATGTCTCACGGGCCCCAGGAGTAGTTTTAGAAGCACTTATGTATTCTTGATTTTCTTTTCAAGTCTGTATTTTAGTTTCTAGTTCTAGAGTCTGTTTCGACTATGTTTTTAGTTTTTCAATTCCTAGAAAGGTATTATGGAGTCTTTGTAACAGAGAAAAATTAGAATTTTTTATTTTAATGAAAATTTGGAAAAACCAAAATTGTTATTTTCTTTATTTCACATTTATTCCTTAAACTACGTATTATTTGATTCACGCGGTGTCGTGATACATAGGCAATCCCAATTAGATCCGGTCATGGTTTTAAATAATTCAATTAAAAGAAAGAGAGAAAACAAGAAAAAGAGAGAAAAGCAAGAAAAATATAGAAAACAAGAAAAATAGAGAAAACAAGAATAAGCAAGAAAACAACGAGAGAGTGCAAAGAAAAGAGAGCAAATAATAAGAGCACCAAACAGAAAAGAAAGAGGCAAAGGTTTTGGAGGTAAGTAAAAGACGAGATGAGTTGTAAACATGTAGAAACACATTTAAATGTATAGGTGCATCATATCCCCCAATGTGCGATTCCCTACGTGTTAATCACCTCAAACTAACCAGTTTGTTGTGTCTGCTGTTAAGATCGGGTTCTATTTTTTAAAGTGGTTGATTTTGTGGTAACCTGACTTCACACCCTTACTTTATAAGATCCAAGGGAAGTGTCGAAATATCATTAGAAAGTCATCTACCAACAATTCCCAATAGCCCGATATCGGTTATCCCAACATTATAGTCAGCGGCTACTGAAGAGAATAGGGCACTGCGCCTCTGCATGTTGGAAATGTGGGATTAACGATAGAGAGCCGCCTAGTGCAAAACCAGGTTTCCCCGAGCTACTTCCTAGAGCAAGTGGAACTTCCAACATCCCAATAAATTACCCGAACACCCCACTCGGATATCCCACCATCTCAGCCCATTTCGCCAGAACTTCTTTTAAGGTTCGCCCCCAGGCATTGATTTTGGGAGTGGCTTCTAACATATTCACCACACCACCAACCTCGGCTATGGCCTAGACAACTTTTCCCAGGCCAAGTTTTGACCCATCATCCTTTACTTTCCAAGTACCACCTTTTCCATTAGACGTGGCCCATTTTACCACCAATTCTTACCCTTAACAACCTCGATATGATTTTACTACGGGACAAGATAAAGATACAAAGAATCCCGAGAAAGAGGAAATCACTCGAAAAATGAGAAGCATGGAACAAAGCATAAAGAATATACAAGGTTTTAAGTGGCTAGAAAAGCGTATCCTATGCTGACTTATGTATGTTCCCGCATGTTCATTTGTCCATTAGTTTCAAAACTTCCAAGTTCAAAAAGTATGACGGACACAGGGACCCCATATCCCACTTCAAGAGGCATTGCAATCAATTAAGAGGGGCGGGCAGAAAAGAAGAACTCCTAATGGCTTATTTCGGAGAGAGTCTAGTCGGCATTGCATCCGAGTGGTATATGGATCAAGACATGTCTCGCTGGCACATATGGGATAATTTGGCTCGAGATTTTGTTAGTCAATTCCAATACAACATAGACATAGCTCCAGACAGAAATTCTCTGTCTAATCTTTAAAAGAAGTCTTCAGAGAGTTTCCGAGAATATGCTGTTACGTGGCGCGAACAAGCTGCCAAGGTGAAACCCCTAATGGATGAGACCGAAATGGTCAGTGTCTTTCTACAAGACCAAGAGGCTGACTACTTCCAGAACATGATATCTGCCATGGGAAAGCCGTTTTTTGAGGCTATCAAAATTAGGGAGATGGTCGAGAATGGTCAGAAAACGGGTCGCATATAGAGCCAATCTGCTATAAGAGCTACGTCCCAAGCAATCCAGAGCAGGTCAGGGGGTGTAGCAAACTGAAAGAAGAAAGAAGAAGTAGTGATGGTGGCTTCAAGTCTGAGAAACACCGACAACCCTGAGGTCACTTCCCTTCGAACACCCCGCAATATTAGTATCCTCACTAGGATGCGGCTTATGCCATGGATCCTCAGCCTTATACGGTGATGAATGACCATCCGTACGCTCGGCCACAACAACAATTTAACCAAAACCAAGCTCCACCTCCTAGAAATAACCCTCCTAACCAAGCTTTATATAATACATGTCCCCCACAAAATAATTTTCCATACAATGCCCGTGCTCGTGAGCCGCCCAGAAGAACCAATTTCACGCCCATTGGTGAATCATACTCTAGAATTTTCCCTAAGCTGGTACAAATAGGTTTATTGCAACCCGTACCCCCGAACAGGCAAAACCCAAAGTCACCCTCCTACTGACCCGGTACCCGATGTGCTTATCATTCTAGGGTAGAAGGGCATGACACCGAGGATTGTTGGACTGTCAAAAGGGTATCCAAAAATCTAATAGAGCAAAAATGGGTAGTGCTGAGAGATGAAGAGGTCCCCAATGTGACCAATAACCCACTGCCGGCTCACAAAAATAGGCCCGTTATTGGGATTATTTGTGAAGATAAAGAGTTTGACCCAGCTCTGAAAGTTATCATTGCTTTCGCCGATGTTGAAAAGAAGCCAAGGGCGGTTGTAAAGCAAGTAAAGGGGGAGAAGAAGAGCAATTCCTCTCCTCAAATTGTAGAAAAGAATGTGGAAGCCAAAACAGGGGCAGTACCTCCTAAAGATGCCATTTTCTATGTTCCCGGGGCCCCCAGGAAAGAACAGTTTGTGTTGAGTCCCCCTAAGAGGTTCAAGCTAAACAAGGAACCTAAGATGTACGTATCAAAGGGGACTTATGTGGCGCGGGGGATGGTAATTTCACCTAGGCTGTGTCACACCTCCTTTTTTCGCTAAAGCTTTTATCGGCTTTACTATACCCCGAGAAGAGATATAGTAATAAAGGAGTTTTTCCAACTTAAGGACAATCGAAACGGGATTCATTTTTTATTTAAGAATCAGAGTCGTCACTTGGGAGATTTATGGTGTACCAAGTCACCGGTTTGAATCCCGAATCGAGGAAGGGTTTGACTCTGTTTAACAGTCGCGAACCAGAAATCCGGGTAAGGAATTCTGTTAACCCGGGAGAAGGTGTTAGGCACTCCCGAATTCCGTGGTTCTAGCACGGTCGCTCAACTGTTATATTTGGCTATAATCTGATTTTAATACATGTTATACTATTGTGCAATTTTTAGAATTATTTACCGCTCTTAATTAAATTTTTAAGAAAATTGAACGCTGTTTAAAACATGTTTTTGGATCACGTCACATGAAATGCACCCGGATCCTCGACAAATTTTATTCAACGTTTAGGATTTGGATTTGGGTCGCATGAAATGCACACCCAAATTTAGGAAGGTTGGATTATTAAAGAATGCGCCTAAAGTGACTAACATGTTATAAACTTTGCGGGAGGCCATGAAAATTCGCTAAATGGCACGTCCCAAATTCTAAATATTTTTAAACCTTTATTGAGGGCCACGCAATTTTGTATTTTTATTGGGCGAGGCTCGTCTCATTTTTATTAAGGTCAATTTAACGATAGTTGTAATTATCTCTTTAATGTTTATCTCTGAAATGATGAAAAATCTTAATTGATTAGATTGAAATTTCAGGCCTGGAGGTAAACTGAAATGAATTAAGGTTACAGGTCCTTGCATTCGTTTTTAATTTCATCGCATGAGCCATCTGAATGAGGCCTATTTAAAGATCAACCAATTGGATGAAATAATGGATTCAAACGAAGAAAGTTAGAACATGGGACTTGATAAGGCCTAAACGTAATCAACAATTCAGACTAAGTACTGATCACAATTTAATCAAGTTACTTCAATTTACTAGGCTTAACTAAACCTGATATCTGTTTTACATTTTTTCCTCATCAACTCAGACGACTACCTGATCTTAAAGTAAAATTTACCGCAGACTGTTGAGCCTTATGCACCAATTTTAATACATAATCTCATATACCAGTGTTCCACAAGTTCAATTCATGTCTCTGTTATTCTAAATGCAAATAAACAATCTACATAGGACTAATGAACTACAACTAATTAAATTTAATGTCCGATTTTACAGTGTGCAATTTCAAAGCTAACTATAGGTCCAGCCTCAAAATTAACAATCTAGTCGTTCCTTAATGCATACTTCACAGTCTAAATCAGTAAACCAATTGAATTACATACATTCACACAATTTTAACATGAAAATGCTGAACAACTACATATCCATCGTAATTAAACACTTTTCAAACTTCATTTCCTTTTCCATCAAGAGGCTACAATGCTGAACTTGAGTGTGTACCTGATATTGAGAATGAAACGAAGAGGAATCAAGGTCAGCACTAAGAACAGATACACAGCAGAATCAACAGCAACACACAGACGAGTTCAAACAGCAATCATTAACTCAATTCCAGCCCAGGAATATAGTTTTCAAAACAATGAGCAGATCAGAAAGGTTTCCAGATCTTCGAATCCAATAGATCAAACCAAACTAATTTGAATCTATCCAAATAGACTTCAAATCAAATCTGGAAATCAGCCTAATGCGATAATAGTTTGTTTTTTTAGTGGTTTTCTGATTGATTTTCTGATTGTTTTTGGGTTTTTGACATGAATTCAGATTATAAAAGAGAAGAATGTGATCTGAAAGTGTTAATTTCAGATCTGAAACATACCAGATATTTTTGGAAATTTTTTAGGGTTTAAAAACTTCTGAATTAAGGTAGAAAATGCCTATTTATAGAGTAAAAATTGGAGGGAAGTTTAATTTCTGATATTTTCAGATTAACCCCCTTTTCTATGACTTGTTCAACAAGTTACTATACTTACATTATTAAAACTTGCACTAGAACCCATTCTAGAAGGTTCTAGTAGCATCTACCATGTTCTTACCCCATGAAATGTCTATTTTACCCTCACTTGCATTTGTTATTTACTAATTTTATCCTTTTCAATACCTATAACACCCCTGAAACTAGGCTGAAATTACCAATAACCTATTCTAAAATTCCCATAGTGCCCTCACTCCCTTAGGTTTATTACTATTGTCTCCTTTTATATACCTAAGCTACCCCTGAAACTTACTTGATTTTACTAGGTGAACCTATTGACATTCACCCTTTACCCCTGAACCTAACTGCCGAGAATTCAGTCAGGTTTTAAAAATTCTAATTCTAATTCTAATATTAACTGATTACTAACC
>MU735421.1:124355-142291 GCA_026770625.1 Nicotiana glauca
AGCATGAGTTTATTGTTCTTCTAGGTTTAAACCTTAGGTTTATTGATCTAGACCTGGCTTACCCGAGCGGACAACTCGGGTCGAGGGGGAGGCATCGTATCGGGGATACAGAAGCTCGCCCGGCTTTGCAACTTATCCAAACCTCGTTCTAAATTTGGGAAAAAGACTCTAACAGAAGAGAAGCTACACGAAGTGCACCCTTCTCCATGATGTAGAAGACTCAGAAAGAGGGAGGGATTCGCGACAATTTATATACAATTCAATAAATATTAAAGCGGTAAACATTTAGCACGTAAAGCATGGGACATGTATCAAACCAAATAAAGCCAAATACAACAATTTAACTGAGCTCGAATTCTTGAACCCTGAACCAGAGATTCTGGGTTTTTAAATCCCCAGCAAAGTCGCCAGAGCTATCACACCTCCTTTTTCCGCTAAAGCTTTTATCGGCTTTACTATACCCCGGGAAGAGATATAGTAATAAAGGAGTTTTTCCAATTTAAGGACAATCGAAACGGGATTTGTTTTTTATTTAAGAATCAGAGTCGCCACTTGGGAGATTTATGGTTTCCCAAGTCACCCGTTTGAATCCCGAATCATGGAAGGGTTTGACTCTGTTTAACAGTCGCGAACCAGAAATCCGGGTAAGGAATTCTGTTAACCCGGGAGAAGGTGTTAGGCACTCCCGAATTCCGTGGTTCTAGCACGGTCGCTCATCTGTTATATTTGGCTATAATTTGATTTTAATACATGTTATACTATTGTGCAATTTTTAGAATTATTTACCGCTCTTAATTAAATTTTTAAGAAAATTGAACGCTGTTTAAAACATGTTTTTGGATCACGTCACATGAAATGCACCCGTATCCTCGACAAATTTTATTCAATGTTTAGGATTTGGATTTGGGTCGCATGAAATGCACACCCGAATTTAGGAAGGTAGGATTATTAAAGAACGCACCTAAAGTGATTAACGTGTTATTAACTTTGCGGGAGGCCATGAAAATTCGCTAAATGGCACGTCCCAAATTCTAAATATTTTTAAACCTTTATTGAGGGCCCCTCAATTTTGTATTTTTATTGGGCGAGGCTCGTCTCATTTTTATTAAGGTCAATTTAACGATAGTTGTAATTATCTCTTTAATGTTTATCTCTGAAATGACAAAAAATCTTAATTGATTAGATTGAAATTTCAGGCCTAGAGGTAAACTGAAATGAATTAAGGTTACAGGTCCTTGCATTCGTTTTTAATTTCATCGCATGAGCCATCTGAATGAGGCCTATTTAAAGATCAACCAATTGGATGAAATAATGGATTCAAACGAAGAAAGTTAGAACATGGGACTTGATAATGCCTAAACGTAATCAACAATTCAGACTAAGTACTGATCACAATTTAATCAAGTTACTTCAATTAACTAGGCTTAACTAAACCTGATATCTGTTTTACATTTTTTCCTCATCAACTCAGACGACTACCTGATCTTAAAGTAAAATTTACCGCAGACTGTTGAGCCTTATGCACCAATTTTAATACATAATCTCATATACCAGTGTTCCACAAGTTCAATTCATGTCTCTGTTATTCTAAATGCAAATAAACAATCTACATAGGACTAATGAACTACAACTAATTAAATTTAATGTCCGATTTTACAGTGTGCAATTTCAAAGCTAACTATAGGTCCAGCCTCAAAATTAACAATCTAGTCGTTCCTTAATGCATACTTCACAGTCTAAATCAGTAAACCAATTGAATTACATACATTCACACAATTTTAACATGAAAATGCTGAACAACTACATATCCATCGTAATTAAACACTTTTCAAACTTCATTTCCTTTTCCATCAAGAGGCTACAATGCTGAACTTGAGTGTGTACCTGATATTGAGAATGAAACGAAGAGGAATCAAGGTCAGCACTAAGAACAGATACACAGCAGAATCAACAGCAACACACAGACGAGTTCAAACAGCAATCATTAACTCAATTCCAGCCCAGGAATATAGTTTTCAAAACAATGAGCAGATCAGAAAGGTTTCCAGATCTTCGAATCCAATAGATCAAACCAAACTAATTTGAATCTATCCAAATAGACTTCAAATCAAATCTGGAAATCAGCCTAATGCGATAATAGTTTGTTTTTTTAGTGGTTTTCTGATTGATTTTCTGATTGTTTTTGGGTTTTTGACATGAATTCAGATTATAAAAGAGAAGAATGTGATCTGAAAGTGTTAATTTCAGATCTGAAACATACCAGATATTTTTGGAAATTTTTTAGGGTTTAAAAACTTCTGAATTAAGGTAGAAAATGCCTATTTATAGAGTAAAAATTGGAGGGAAGTTTAATTTCTGATATTTTCAGATTAACCCCCTTTTCTATGACTTGTTCAACAAGTTACTATACTTACATTATTAAAACTTGCACTAGAACCCATTCTAGAAGGTTCTAGTAGCATCTACCATGTTCTTACCCCATGAAATGTCTATTTTACCCTCACTTGCATTTGTTATTTACTAATTTTATCCTTTTCAATACCTATAACACCCCTGAAACTAGGCTGAAATTACCAATAACCTATTCTAAAATTCCCACAGTGCCCTCACTCCCTTAGGTTTATTACTATTATCCCCTTTTATATACCTAAGCTACCCCTGAAACTTACTTGATTTTACTAGGTGAACCTATTGCCATTCACCCTTTACCCCTGAACCTAACTACCGAGAATTCAGTCAGGTTTTAAAAATTCTAATTCTAATTCTAATAGTAACTGATTACTAATCAAAATCTAAACAGCTATAAACCAATCCTTAATTGTCAAAATCAGAATTTAACAGACATGAACAATTCAGATCACTGTTAATCCTAAAAAAAATCCAATTAACTATTGGCTTATCCCTAAATTGATATCAAATTCATTTACTAATCAAACTTAATCAACTAAAATCAGTTAAGGACCGAATAAACTATACTAATTATTGTATAATATTAATTATCCTAACAAACCCGAAATTTTATTTATTAATACTGCATATGAAATATCAGAATTAACTAAAAGAGTAACTCTAACAAGTATCAAAATTATTAACCAACTAATTTCAAATAATGCAAAAAAAAAATCATATTGAAACTCTAAGTCTAACAATATCAAAATCCTATTTTAATATCAAATCTAAGTCTAATAATATCATTTTTAATACTATTTTAACAAACAGAAATTAAAAAAAAAATTTAAAAAAAACTAAGGCAATATCATTTCTATCAAGGATCAGAAACAGGAGAAGATGCAATGACACAGAAACACAGAAAGAATAGAAAAGGAACGAGAAACTTAGCTTTCTTTTTTTTTCCTTATTTATTTGGACAATCTCTATTTCTTCTTTTATTTTTCTTCTTTTCTTCCAGTTTTTTTTTCCGATATCCGAGGAATCTCGGCGATTTCTTGAACCAATGATCACTGGCAGACTTGTCTTTGATGTTTTTTGGGTTTTTCAGTGGCTTTTGTGACTTGAAAGTTTTAGAAAGGGGCTAAGGATGGTTAGAGGCTACCACATGGTGATTTTGGAGTGATTTCAATGAAGTAGTGTTCGCCGGAACTAGGGTTCCGGCGACACTAAATTGAAAATTCGAGGGGCTCTGGCCTTATTCGAGAAAAACGGAGTGGAGGGGTGTAAAGAAGAGGTTGAGGCGGTCAGGTGGTGTTAAGGGCGTGGTTGTTGGCGTAAGAGGCGTCTCCCGCCGATAGGGTTCTGGCGGGGACTGGGGAGAATTAGGGGGCGGCTAGGGTTTGTTGGGGACGGAGACGGTAATAAAATGAACCAGATGTATGTGTTGTTGATATATTAAAATAGCTTTGATGAACTGTGGTCGTTGGATTAGATAAACCAACGGCTCAGATCACACGAAGCCTTAAATGACACCGTCTAGTTAAATGAAAGACTAACCTCGTCCGTTAGATCAAACAAATGAACGGCTAAGATTAACGACTCCAAACGTTGTCGTTTTAATTTTAATAAAGAGACCAATCTTTGGCCATTGAATCAATTATTTCTACGGCTCAGATCTAACGTGTCGAAACGGGGTCGTTTTGGGTGTCCTCTGGGCGGGCCGGGTGATACTCTTTTGGGCCTGGACAGTTTCTAACTTTGGGCCAACTAATTCAAATTTCAGCCCAACTTGTTGCCTTGTATTTTTGTATTGTATTTCCCTTTGTATTTTTGTATTTCTTTTTCTTTTGTATTTTTATTTTCTTTTCTTATGTATTTTTGTATTTATTTATTTCTGATTTTATAAAATACTAAAATAAAGACCTAATTCAAGATTAAACCAATTGACTTCTAAAATTCTACTTAAAAATAAATGCAACAATTATTAACTAAAGATGCTTAAAAAAACTATTTTTGTGATTTTTCCTTAAATTGTTCTAAAATGAATTAATACCCAAATTGTAAAATTTAGGCTCCTAATGCATATGTGTTTTTTTTAATGTGAATTATTGTGCGACTAATTAACACAAAAATGCCAAAAATTAAAAATTATTTTGTTTGGATTTTTAGGAATACTTTGCTTAGGGCAAAAATCACGTGTTCACAGGCTGAATGAGCCTGTGGTTATTAGCCGTGCACCACAGAAGCCCATGAAGGATCCCACTGTCATCCCCTGGAATCACAACAAAACGGTAGTGACGTACAAGGGAAAAGAAATCAAGAGGGAAGTGAATGAAACAAAACCGGCTGGGAAGTACCTCAATCTAGAAGAAGTGAACAACGCCAAACAGAAGCGTTTTCCGCTTAAAAAGACAGTCAATGCCGAAGAAGCAAAGGAATTCTTCCGAAGAATGAAAAGTATGGACTACGAGGTAATTGACCAACTCTGGAAGTCTCCCTCTCAGGTCTCGCTTTTGTCTCTACTGATAAGCTCAAATGAGCATCAAAAAGTGTTGATAAAGACCCTCAGTGAAGCATATGTTCCGATTGAAACCACTATTGAGCAACTGGAAAGGATGGCAGAACGATTTATTGAAGTCAACCAAATTTCATTTAGTAGAAATGACTTGCCCCCGTAAAGGGCTGCCCGCAACAAAGCTCTTCATTGACACTTAAATATGAATGGTACTATGTGAAAAGAGTCATGGCTGGATGGCGGATCTGGGGTTGACATCTTCCCTCTCTCAACTTTGCAAAGAATGGAAATTGGTAATGAGAGAATCATGTCTAACAATATTTGCGTACGTGCTTTTCATGGTGTCAAGAGGGACACAATAAGGGAAATTGATTTGATCTTAACTATCGGTGATTTCAAAGTATCGTTTCTGGTCTTGGACATGGACACCTCCTATAATTTTCTCTTATGAAGGCCTTGGATCCATGTTGCGGGGCCGTACCTTCTACTCTCCACCAAATGATAAAGTTTAAACACGAAGATCAGGAAATCGTGGTCCATGAAGATGAGCAATCAATTTACAGGGACACGTTAGTCCCATGTCTCAAAGCTAAGGAAGGTAGCGAGCACATAGTCTATCAAGCCTTTGAGGTTGTGGTCGCAGATCAATGTGAGGAAGGAAGCCCGTGTCCTCAACCCTTTTGGTCAAATGCATCAATCATGGTCATTACTGAAATGATCAAGCACGGGTATAATCCTAGGAAGGGGCTCGGGGTATCTTTGCAAGGTATCACAGAACCTACCACTTTGGCAGTGAGAAGTTTTTTGGTGTGGGGTTTCAAGACACAAAAGCTTATGTGACATGGGCAAATGAATGAAAGTGCAATGGTTGGGTATTTTCTCGGCCGGTCCTGCATCTCTCCAAAACATTTGTCAAGCCCAGATATATAGAGGAGGAAGATGAGGCCTTCACGGCCGAGGAAATTGAGGACATATATGGAGCCATGAGGTAAAAGTTATATGAAGCTCACATGGTCCAGCCGAGAGAAGGCTCGAGCACTACTGGGTGCAATATATCGGCCCCGACGCCAAGCTTCAGAATTGGAAGGCTACTCCATTCCCAGTCAGGCGGAATCCCTGTAGTCCAGTCTTGCCACCTTTTCTGCATTTCGAGTTATTCCAGGGTGTAACTCCAATGTTTTCTTTTAGTTTATTGTCTTTAAAATTCCAATGTAAACCCTTCTATCTTCAAATTCAATGAAATGAAATCAATATTTCATCGTCTATGAATCTCTTTCTTTATTCTTTCTGATTTTTGTTACTTTTCTTATTTCTTCTTTTCAGTTCTAATTATGCGGACTTAAATAATATGACATGCTTGCGGACTTCATGTCCAGATCCTAACACGCTGTCTAATTGTGAAATAATGAATTAAGAACCATAATACTATAAATATGAGGCTTTTAGGGAAATAAACCAAGAATCGAAACAATTTGAGAATAAGCCCAAGCCAAACTTAAATGAAACCGAGCCTGTTAATTTGGCTAGTTTGGAAGAGGACCAAGAAACCATGATAAGCATTCACACTGACGAAAGAACTAGGGATGCATTGTTCTAACTTTTGTTCGAGTTCAAAGATGTATTTGCCTGGTCCTATGATGATATTCCAGGACTGAGTGTTGATTTAGTGGTATAGAAATTGCCAACTTACCGCGATTATCCCCCGGTCCAACAAAAGTAGATAAAGTTCAAAATTGACATCACTAACAATATCAAAGAAGAGGTCACCAAACAGTTAAAAGCAGGTGTGATCCGAGTGGTCCGATACACCACATGGTTGTCTCATATGGTCCTAGTGCCAAAGAAAGACGGGAAAACCCGAGAGTGTGTTGATTATCGGGATCTGAACAAAGCAAGTCCCAAGGATAACTTCCCTTTGCCAAACATCCACATCCTCATTGACAAATGTGCCATAAATGAGATACAGTCTTTCGTAGATTGTTATGCCGGATATCATCAGGTCTTGATGAATGAAGACGATGCAGAAAAGATGGCTTTCACCACCCCTTGGGGTACTTACTGTTATAGGGTCATTTTTTTTTGGTTTGAAGAACGCCGGGGCAACTTACATAAGAGCTATGACTGCCATCTACATAATGCACAAAGAAATCGAGGTATATGTGGACGATGTGATCATTAAATCCAGAATGAAGGACGACCATGGTTGGGATCTGAGAAAGTTCTTTGAGCGTCTGCATAAGTATGACATGAAGTTAAATCCAGCTAAATGTGCATTTGGAGTTCCGTCTGGGAAACTCTTGGGATTTATAGTCAGACGGAGGGGCATCGAGCTAGATCCAACAAAGATAAAGTCTATTCAGGATTTACCTCCTCCAAGAACCAAGAAATAGGTTATGAGTCTGTTGGGAAAGTTGAATTACATCAGCCGGTTCATTGCTCAATTGACTTCCACATGTGAGCCCATATTTAAGTTGTTGAAGAAAGATGCGGCGATTATATGGACAGATGAGTGTCAAGAAGCCTTAGACAAAATCAAAGAATATATGTCAAATTCGCCAGTCTTGGTCCCACCCGAACCTGGAAGGCCTTTGTTTTTGTATTTGACAGTGTTGGAGAATACCTTTGGATGCGTTCTCGGGCAACATGATGTGACCGGATAGAAAGAACATGCAATATACTATTTGAGCAAGAAGTTCACTAGTTACAAAGCCAAATACACTTTGTTGGAAAGGACTTGTTGTGCCCTAACTTGGGTCGCTCAGAAGCTTAGGCATTACTTGTTGCCTACAACACCTATCTTATCGCCAGGTTGGATCCTCTGAAGTACATATTCCAAAAGCCGATGCCCATGAAGAGGTTAGAGAAATGGAAAATTCTGCTCACCGAGTTTGACATAGTCTATGTCACCCGTACGGCAATAAAAGCTCAAGCTTTAGCGGATCACTTAGCTAAAAATCCGTTGATGATGAATATCAATCTTTGAGTACTTACTTTGACGAGGAAGTAAATTCAGTTCAGGTAATCTCAGAAGAAACCAACGCTTGGAAAATGTTCTTCGATGGAGATATGAATGCAAAAAGTGTCGAGATTTGAGAAATTTTGATTTCACCCACCGGGAAACACTATCCGGCCACAGCTCAGCTTCAGTTTGTCTGCACGAACAACACTGCCGAGTATGAAGCTTGCATTATGGGCATGAACATGGCAATCGACCAAGATGTGGAATAATTATTAATCATGGAAGATTCAGACTTGATTATCCGACAAGCTTAGGGAGAAGGGGAAACTCGGGATGTCAAGCTTATTCCAGATAGGAAACATGTGGAAGATCTTAGCAAGCGGTTCAAGTCCGTCGCGTTCAGGTACATTCCTCAGTTTCACAATGAGTTAGCTGATGCACTAGCTACTTTGGCCTCGATGTTACCATGTCCAAGAAATGTCACATTGATCCATTAGAAATCTAAATCTGAGAAAGACATGGTTATTTCCGCACAGTTAAAATAAAGCCTGATGTTCAGCCATGGTATCATGATATCAAATGATTCTTGAAAACAAAAGAACATCTGGAGCAAGCTAGTGGAGACCAAGAGAGAACCATTAGAAGGCTTTCCAGTGGCTTCTTCTTGAGCGGAGAGGTCTTTTACAAATGGACTCCATATTTAAAACTTCTAAGATGTATGGATACCCAAGAGGCCGAAAGGATCATGAATGAAGTGCATGTAGGAGTATTCGAGCCCCATATGAACGAATATGTCCTTGCAAAGAAAATCCTTCGAGCGGGCTATTACTGGATGAACATGGAAAAGGATTGCTTTAGTTTTGTCCGAAAGTGTAATCGGTGTCAGGTACACGGGAATCTGATTCATGCGCCACCTTCAGAACTGCATCCTATGTCAGCACCATGGCCGTTTGTTGCTTGGGGTATGCACGTCATTGGGCCAATCGAGCCAAAAGCTTCAAATGGGCACAGATTCATATTGGTTGCCATTGATTACCTCACAAAATAGATTGAATCAGTCACTCTCAAAGCCGTCACTAAAAAACAGTGGTAGACTTCGTGCACTCCAATATCATATATCGTTTTGGTATTCCTAAAACTATCATTATGGATAATGCTGCAAATCTTAATAGTCATTTGATGAGGGAAGTATTCGAACAATTTAAGATCATGCATTGGAATTCTACCCCTTATCGGCCCAAAGCTAATGGTACCGTTGAAGCAACAAACAAGAACATCAATAAGATTCTGATGAAGATGATTCAATGTTCTAGACAATGGCATGAAAAGTTGTCGTTTGCATTGTTGGGATATCTCACAACTGTGCGCACAGCAGTTGGAGCAACACCCCATCTATTGGTTTATGGCACTGAAGCCGTAGTACCCACAGATGTTGAAATTCCTTCTCTTCGAATCATCCTTGAAGCTGAGATTGAGGATATTGAGTGGGTCAAGACCCGTCTAGAAAGGTTAACCTTGATTGATGAAAAACGGATTGCCGCAGTTTGCCACGAGCATTTGTATCAACAAAGAATGACCCGTGCCTACAACAAGAAAGTACGACTTAGGAACTTTGAAGTGGGGCAACTCATTTTGAGACGTATTCTCCCACATCACAAGGAAGCAAAAGGAAAATTCGCTCCGAACTGGCAAGGTTCGTACATTATAAGAAAATTATTGCCGGAAGGGGCATTGTACTTGGGAGACATCGAAGGAAATGACCTTGAAACGACTGTCAATGCAGCCGCGGTCAAAAGGTATTACATTTAACCCTTCTACGGTACAATATTATTTGATTGGGATGATGAAGGCTTTCATTCTCTCTACCCCAAACACTTCAACCCTTTGCCAACCCTTTTGAGCCGGTTACTTTTCTTCGATTACCCTCTATGGAACCTAAAAATGTTTGTAAAAAAAACAAAAAAAAAAGAAAAGAAAATAAAAAACAAAGTCTCCCAGAATTACATTCAACTTTATTCCAAAAGTACGTAGGCAGCCTCTCTTGGGTTTAGTCACACCAAAACAAAAATCCATATTTCCTCAAAAGTTAAAACTGGGGCAGAATTTATAATGGTTCGGCGACGTTTCGCCTGAAAGGTTCCAAAGTTGAAATTCAATCCAAGCTCTTTTTTACCCAAAATCATGTTCAAATCCCTTCGAATCGATCAGTAAAGAAGTTCACAATGGGAGGTTGTTGGATCTGATACAATCAAATGAGAGAGATAAAATGAGAGAGTCTTATTGGTGAAAACCCGCACGGGCACCATAAGGCGATGGTGAGCAGAGAAGTTGAAAATGAGAGTCTTGTTAGTGAAAACTTGTAAAGAGAACTATAATGCCACGGTGAAAAGAGAAATGAGAGAGGTCAGTTGATGAAAACCCGCAAAGGGCGCCATTGATCGAAAAAGGGAGTCACTTACAACCATCGGCACTGATAAGAGCCCTGGCAAAGTTTTCTCGGTTTTGAGGTATAAGTTATGATGGGATTATGAGAGATTGGATGGTTGCGTAGATCGGGAATCCAGTCCAAGAAGCATGTCATATCTATTAAAGTCTGTATGCACTCCAGATAAGTCCTTCTTTCCTTCCCCTGAAAGGGACACTTCTCGTTAAATTCATTATCCTGTCATTTGTTTACTTTATTTGAATCCCTTTCGGTGTAATCCTCCTCCGAAACTAATACAAAGAAAAGATGGCAAGATTGGTTTTACAGGGTTCTTCTTAATAAAAGCCAAATTCAAGGAAAAGCACCCAGCCTCAGCAGGTGCATCAAGACGATCTCGACTGGCCGTATTGGCCGATGCTCCAGAGTCAAAATTATTGAAAAGGAAAGAAATCCAAAGTCAAGTGCCTATAAAGGCACAATAAGATGAAAGGCCAAAGCCTTACACGGTTTAGCCATCATGTGAAATTTTGGAAAGTCAAGATCCATGGGTTTAAAAGAGATATTGATCTCTAGAAAGCCAGCAAGCAACGGAGATTTTCATCGAAAGAGTTGGGCCGAGATCGAGTGATCAAAACAATCAAGGCCACAAAACCAACCACCTTTTCAAACTAACAATTGTTCTCTGTTTGAAAATATGAAACATGTGCAATCCAAAGCAACCTTGCAAGAAGTAGGTGCGACCAAAAGAAACTCCGCAAGGGCTAAAAACCGCTTTGCAACAATAATCAATCCAAAAGGGAAGTCTCCTCCAAATTCTTTCATGCATTTTTACTCACTTTCTTAAAATTAAAAGAAAAATGAAATGAAAAGAAGAAGAAGAAGAAGAAGAAAAATTCCAAAATCATGGTAGCCTAGGGCCCCCAATCTCTAGCTACGTTTTTTCCAGCATAGGGTCCTATCCCTTAGTCGGTTCTAGTATAACTTGGTAGTCTCTTCCAGTATAGGGTCCAACTCCCTAGTTTATCCCCGGCATAACCCGTGGACATCCCCGACATAACCCGATGACCTTTTTTTCCAGCATAACCCGATGACCTTTCCCGGCATAACCCGAGGACATTTTTCTGGCATAACCTAATGACTTTCCCGGCATAATCCGAGGACCTTTCCGGCATAACCTGGTCATATCTCTGGCATAACCCAATGAGCATTTTCGGCATAACTCGATGACCCTCCCCGAAATAACCCAGGGACCTTTTTCTTTTCCAGCATAACCCAATGACCTTTCCCTGCATAACCCGTGGACCTCCCCGGCATAACCCGAAGACCTTTTTTCGGCATAACCTGATGACTTTCTGGCATCACCCGAGGACCTTTCCGGCATAACCCGATCATTTTTTTGGCATAACCCGATGACCTTTTTCCAGCATAACCTGATGACCCTCCCCGGCATAACCCGATGACCTTTTTCTTCTCCGGCGTAACCCGATGACCTTTCCGGCATAACCCGTGGACCTCCTCGGCATAACCCGAGGACCTTTTTTCGAAATAACCCCATGACTTTCCTGGCATAACCCAAGGACCTTTCCGGCATATCCCGGTCATTTTTCCAGCATAACCTGGTAATCTTCCTAACTTGGGGCCTCCGATCCCTATTTGATTGCATTTTAGATATAGGGTCTCCATTCCCTAATCTTTTTCTCAGGGATACACAATCCCGATTTTAATTGCTTTCAATAAAGAAATAGTTTAGATTTTTGTTACAATAACTCATGAAATTTTCCTAGTAAAAACTAGGGAAGAAAATTTCATTCGTTTGTTTGCTTTAGTGCCTGAACAGGTTTTTCACCGTGAGGCACAAGGTTTGAGATAACCAAAAGAAGAAGTCTCAACCCAAATAAAAGAAAAGAAGAACAAGAAAAAAAGTTGAACTCTAAGTATAGAAGCGGAGAAAAGATGCGGATTACCCAAGATATGATTGAAGTCACAAGTTGTGCATGTCCCACCTTGATCGGTAAAGCTGAAGAAGAATGAACCAGCGGTTACAACTAACAAGCGTCACGATTCAGATTAGAGTCTGCAGGAAGAACTATCCAAAACTCAAGATCAAGCTTTAGAAATTTTATAGATAGGAAGAAGCAACAGCAGTAAAATCACAGTTTTCCGGTAGTCCCAGCTACCAAAACATCTAGAACTACACTGACCAAATTCCTTTATAGCCAAGGATATGTAGGCAACCTTCGAAGCAAGGTTCCGTCAGACTTTTTCAAAAGATGTTTCTCATGGAATTTCAAACGGGCAAAAATCGCTCATAATTGCTCATTTTATCTTTGCCCAAAAATCCTTCATGTTCCCGAGAAAAGAGGGACAGCTGTGAGCATGTGATTTTTTTCCTATATGAATTACTCCTATAAAATCTAAGAAAATAGATTTTTTCCAATTATTTGCCATTTTTGTAGGATTTTATTAATTGTTTGTATTTTTGTGCACGTTTAATTTTTATTTAAATTATGAAAAATATCAAAAATACCATGCATTGCATTTAGGTTTTGTTTTTATATTTTTAGGATTAATTAGTTAATTATTTATTTTATTAAAAAATAAAAATCACAAAATAGCTCATTTTATATTTTTTACCTTTTAATTTTTAGATTATTGATTTTTCTCTTTTAATTTAGTATCAAGTAATTTTTGTAATTAGATAATTAATTTAATTTTACAATTTAGATTAATTTAGGATTCTTAATTAAAGGAAAAGAAAAAGAAAAATAAGAAGAGAATTGGAAAGAAGGAGGTTTTTAATTTAAATTTGGGCTGTTTTAAATACCCCAAATCGGCCCAAACTTTCCCCCCCAAATCAATCAAACCCAGGCCCAAAGATCCTACTCGTTCCCCTTTTTACCTCCGAAACGACGTGGTTACACAGCAAAACTATGTCGTTTCGATGTCTTCGCCCCATTAAATGACCAAATCCCCCTTGCTGTCATTAATTAAATTCCAATCTCATTCAAGCTAAACCTAAGTCCCCTTTCTCTCTCAGAAACGCCGTCCAACTCCACCGTCCCTCCGCCGCTCGAAAATCATCTCGCGGCGACGGACCACCCCCAAAAGCCTTCAAATTTCAACCACTCAACCCCCATCATCCCCTCATTCATATTCCGCCATTTATTTCCCCAAAAGGCCACTCATTTTCTCCGAATTTGAAATCTAAGAAATAAAAATTCGAACTTTTACTTTTTGTTCGATTTTTCTTGACTTGGTCTCAATTCGTGATGAAACCCACTCGAATTCCCTATTTTTCAACACAAGGAGTCGTTTAATATTAAGATTGTCTTATTTTTCACGGATTTTAAGATCGGCTAAATCTTATTTTTTTTAGCTAATGAACTACTAATAATTGAGTACAATATTTTTTAAAAATAAATTGAGGTGTACCATCTATAATTGAACTCCATAATTCATGGGCAACAACAACAACAACAACAACACAACCCAGTAAAATCCCATTAATGGGGTCTGGGGAGGGTAGTGTGTACGCAGACCTTGCCTCTACCCCGAAGGGATAGAGATGCTGTTTCCGAAAGACCCTTGGCTCAAGAAAACAAAAGGACACAAAGGAGACAATATTAGTATCAACAAAGAAATCATATGAAAAACAGGAACAACATAAAATGCATAAGAAAGATACAAAGCAAAAGCGATAGCTAGTAAATAGTTCCTGCGCTGAAAAGTGAAATAGTAACACACAACATTGCCACTAACTATCCTAGACAAAAATCCTACCAGACTGGTCTCGCAATGGTACAAAGTAAGGAAAGACTCATACTACCTCCTAACCTACAACCTTAATACTCGATCTTCACAACTCTCTATCCAGAGTCATGCCCTCGAAAATCTGAAGCCTCGTCATATCCTGCCTGATCACCTCATGAGCCTCGCCATAATTCGTGGGCCTCATGTTAAAATCAACTAGTATAGAAAATACTTTTGAAAATTTTATAGTTCTCTTTAGGCTCGTAATTAAAATCATCACAACTACGGGTACGGTTCTCATGGCGTAGTTGTGATACCTAAGTTCAAATTAGATTTAAATAGGAGCATCCTTAGCTTGCTTTAGTGAAATACAAATCTTTTAAAAATAAATCGAGGCGTGCCATTAATTATAACTTAGGTATTAAATATTTTTGAACATTCGTAGTTTGCTTTAGGCACGTTTATAATAAAATCATCATGGCTACGGGTACGGTTCTTGTGACGTAGTTGTGACACCTAATTTTCAAATCTGGGGGTACATTTATGTGATCCGGCCACAACTTCTAATAACTTTAATAAATTAAACATGTTGTAGATCATGGGTATGGTTCCTATGACATGATTCACAATGTGTATCAAACAAACAAGTGTACGAGAATCGTAATTTGTTCAAGAAATAATTCCATAAATCCTAAAAGCAGTTAAAATAGTTAAAAGCGACTATAAAGTTTAAAAATGCACAATAAGTTTTTAGTACTTTTCTTTTACTTTTCTTAGGTTCAGGAATTTCTTCAATAAGTTATATGTTAATGTTTTTTAATTTAGGTTATACATTATATGTCGATTTCATCATTATAGTCCATAAAAATTTTAAAATTCATGAAATTTTCTAGTATTGTCACTTTTCTTTGGGTATTAAAACTCGAAATTTTTCTATACTGAAGAGCAGTTTAATAAGTAATAATATATTAAAGTAACCAAACTGATCATTGGCCACTTATAATAATATTTTCTTTTAAAAAAATATTATTGTCCACATAAAATTTTTGTAGTTCGTTGTTAATTAAGCAAAAGAAAAACTAATCTTTTCATACTACATGCATATCAAAAATACAAATTCTAGTTGATATGGAAGGGTAAATGCGCAATCTAAGGTTGAAAGATAGGGCTTATAGTTAATATTTTTTTAGTTTTTACTTTTTAAATTTTTTTTATTTGATTATAATTAATTTTTGGCCAACGGGCCGGTCCAGGCCCAGCCTCGGTCAAGACTCAAGGGACAGCGAGCTGACTAGGGCCGGGCTTATAAGCCTCAATTTTAAATGGGCTAAAAAAATCCCAACCCAGCCCTTCCCAAGTAGCAAGTTGGGTTGGGCTGGTCTCACCGGCCAAGTCTATTTTGATGACTCCATATTAAAAAATTATTTGATTTGTCTACCTATATTGTAGTATAGAATTAAATATTTAATTATAAAAAAGAAAATATACTAAGTATATATTTATTTACTAGGGATATAATTTTATTTATTACTATTTGGGTTTAAAATCCATTAATATAATAGCATATTTTAATTAAGCAAAATTTTGAAGGACAATTTTATCTTTAACTAAGTTAATGCATGCATTAAACCCCGTTGCATTATTTATATCATGATTTTTTATGCATTGGATAATACCAAATAGAGTGTATAATTAATGCTAGCATAATTAATATACAAGTTCAAAATATATATCAAACAAGATATTATTAATACATAAAGCTAATACATACATTATTTTATCAAATGCATTCTACCAAACAAGTCCCAGCGAAGAACACACTAAGGGGTCGTTTGGTAGGGTGTATAAGAATAATGCGGAATAAGGTGTATTAATAATGCATGTATTAGTAATGCAAGCATTAGTTATGCAAATATTATTTTTTATCTATTGTTTGGTGTGGTGCATTAAAATTATAATGCATTGTATAATTTTAAAAAAAAATAGTTGCTTACAAAAAGGCCATCCATATTCTCTAGCTTTTGGAGACTTTAAGGATAATTTTGTCTTTAACCATGCTAATGCAAGCATTAAAGGCTTGGTATAGGATAAGGCCAAGTATGGTATAGAGTATTAGTTATACACAAGTTGAAAAAAGGTACCAAACAATGTATTAGTAATGCATTGAGCTAATGCTTGCATTATTTTTTTCTAATACCTCCTACCAAACGACCCCTAACATGACAACGTTGTAGCAGATAATCATTTACTCATTTATTAGGAATTGCCATAATTCCATGTCCCCTATATGGAAACAAATTGAGAATAGCTGACTTGGACTAGGTTCGGACTGAGTCTCAAATCAGCTCAATAATATAAAAAAGCTCGATTGAACTATTGGAGTAAGCTCAGCTGGACTCACCTTGAGCCTTGTTACCATCGCAATTATTTTTTTTTTACTTCGCGACCTACGAAAATTGGTTGAAACTTCATTGCTTACCGCAAAAATGGTAATAACAATTAAATTTGATTATAGGACTCTAAAAATATGTGATCTATTTTTATGCTAGTTGTTAAGCAGTTGATGCTATGTGTGAGATTTAGAAACAAGATAAGAGTAAGAAATAAGGTGATAATCAAACCGATAGGTCAGCAATTGGGGCCTCGAGCTTGTCGATTCGGGGGTCTCGAGGTCAATTTTGGAGCTCGACTGTGAGCTATCGAAGGTGATAGGAGTATGACTAATAGTTATAATAAAATCAGCGAAGGCTCTTTATGGCCAATGATAAACAATAAATGAAGAACAATAATAAAGATAATAAATGGAAGCAATAATACCAAGAGAATATGTTAGAGAGCAGAGAGAATGTTCTTATATATTTCGTGTGGAGCAACAGAGGCAACAAACCTTTACAAAATGATAAGGATCCCCTTTATATATAAGTAGAGTCCCAACATAGTATAAAATTCATTCATTACAAAGATATGGAGATGGGACAGCTAGATGACGCCCTGATTAGGGTTTAGAGTAGTCCACTAGGCTCTGTCAGTCCTAGCAGTGTGCCTTGGGAACTCTCCATTTCTACCATTACCGTGATCATTACTAACCTGAGGTCGAGTGTCGATGACCCTCAAGGAGGATACTCGGCTGTGGCCTCGAGCCTTCGAGGTGATCTTCCAAAGTGCCTTAATGACGAGAAATTAGACCCTCCGATTTTACCGTATACAAATAGTCCTCGCGTTTCCTAGAACAAAGTGATAGGAAACAAGTTTGAGCTTCTATTCCGAGGGCATCATCGCCATGACGTCAGCCTAGCATAACATTAAATGCCATGCCCACCACGCAAGGGTCACCGTCACATACGACTATCGAGAAGCCTACCAACCGCTATTAGTTCTTCCCTTCCGCTGCCCACACGGCTCCTATAAATGCACCAATCGTTTGATAATTCTTACTTTCTCAACATCTTCAAATTCGTAAAGACAGACCCATCTTCTTTTGCATCCTTTCTTCTTACTTCTTAGAGAAATTTCACCATCATCATGGCTAGAACCTCCAAGACGGTTCCTCTAAAAGACGAGGCTGCCTCTTCATATCGAACGTCTAAAGGGAAACCCAATGTGATACCCATCGTGGGACAATGTACTCCCACCAAGCTTGACTTGTCGAAGGACTTTATCATCGACAAAACCTCCTCTACACCGGGCCGATGCAAACATGTGTCCCGATATATTAGTGTTATGACCAACATAGGGAAGGTAAAGGAAGATTGCTGATGGGGGAGGCAATAGAGGTGGAGGTTCCCCGCCCTGATGCGAACATAATGGACTACAAAGCTAATTTCCTTCGTGTATCACTTACCCGTTCACTTTGGGTCCGGTCGATCCTTCTAAATTCCTCCCCCCCCCCCCCCCCC
>MU735421.1:143562-171779 GCA_026770625.1 Nicotiana glauca
TTTCTGCAACAAAAACCAAGTGACGCTTGGTCAAATCTATCCTTCTTTCTGGAGAATAGTCTTGATGCTCCTCCATTTCTCTGATGGGTTCGAGGACGAGACTTTTACCCTCAACCATTTGATTAGGTTGTACAGCCCTCGATTTTATCGAGGTTTGATTAGGCTTTACCACTGATCCAAAAAATCATTTTTCACGAGCACCAACAAGGACAAAGATCGAGGGTGGATGAGTAGGTTCGTCCGAGTGAAGACCCGGAGATCATTCTGGCCCAGAGGATGCCTTTCCCAGAGAAGTGAAACATACAGCGTAAGTATTTTTCTCTCGGACATGTTTTGTGATTTTCTTTCCTTCCTTCCGAAAAAAATGATCTCCTTTTGGTTTTTGCAACTACCGCTTGGTATCCCGAAGCGGTCCCAAATTTGCCAAGATGGATCGAGCGGTTGGATATCTCATTCCCATATCTTGTCCGCACTTAGCCCGACCTGGCGAATACGTGGTGGGTGGCCAAGAATCATGGTAAATTTTCCCTTGCCATCTATGTTTTAGCCTTATGTTTCTCCATGTATCCTTTGTGATGATAAGTTATGGTCATTGCGCTCGTGCAGGCCTTGGCGAGATTATACGTATGAGGCCGCCTCCTGGTGGCGAAATGGAGACTTCGGAGCCCACTAAGGGAAAGAAAAGGAAGGGTAATCTAGCTGCCGATCCTTCCATGACAAAGAAACCTAAGTCACACAGGCCTCGATCCGCCATTAGAATCTCGGCTTCAGCTTCCAGAACAAGCCTCAGTGTTAGGGACAGAGATGATGATGAGAACGAGTGTCATTCGATGCAGAGACCGAGGTCAGGCACGGGAGTCTCACAGGCGCCTCGATCGGAAGCCTCTAAAATGGGGACGACCAACTCAGGTCGATCCCGTGCGGTGAAGACCCTTGAGGGGAGTGTTAATGTGGTTCCGGATCCCGTGGCCAGATATAGTGTAGTTCCTGCTGGGGGGACCGTTGCTGCTGGTCCTGAAGGGTCTGGACCCAGAGCTTTTCGGGGAAAAGAGTTGCTTATCGAGGACATCAATCACATTGGTGATTTTACTTCGGGCCCTCAGTTCTCGTCAGGGGAGCTAAGGGATGCTCAGGATATGAATACCACCAAAGCGGGGGGGTCCTCTTAAGGGGGAGGCGCGCTTGGCAACTTTCTTGACGATGTTAGCGGGAACATCTATCTCGATGCTCCCGGCACTGTCAAGGCAGCAGGGAGGTTCCTACAGCAGGTGATAGCTATTTTATGTATATTTCTTTTAGTCTCGAGAATTATTCTTCGTTCTTCTAACTCTTCTATTTTGTCGTAGTGTAAGGAGATATATGATCATGCCCTCCAGGATCCATGAGGAGCTTTCATGCTATGAAAAGGAGCTCGAGAGTCTTACCTTAGGATTGCGAGAGTCGGAGGCTTACTCTTCCCGAAAGGAGAAAGAGTCAGGCGAGCTCCGGGTTACTTAGGATGGAGCGCTCCGAGAAAAAACTGATCTTTTTGAGCAGGTATTTTTCCATGCGTGAATTCGCCCTTCGTTCCCATAATTTGATAATGACTGGCTTACCTTTCCCTTTTTAGATCGGGCAAAAGGATCTGTAGATCGGGCAAAAGAATGTGGAGATCCTCGGGCTGAGTGAGCAAAACGAGGCCTCAGAGTTGGCATCGACCCATGGTCTTCTCCAAAATACTCAGAAGGAGATTTTTGTGCTGACTGCGTCCAAGTTTGAGATCGAAGGAAAAGTTGCTACTTATCTACAGGACGCAGCCATGGCGAATAAAATAGCCCGTAATATATCGATAGAGGACGAGCTAAAACTAGCTCGGGCTATCGCTCATGCTAGTGCGAAGGCGAGGAGGGAAGCCTTAGAGGGGGTCAAAGCCAGAGGTGTCAATCTTTCAGCCAAGATTAAGGAGGCCCGAGAGTTGGAGAGAAAATTGGCACTCTTGGTCGCTCAAGATGAGGATCCTGAAGATTTCAGAAGATAGTGGCAATGAAGAGTAGATCTTGTGTCACTTTGCTTTTTTCTTTTTTCTTTCTGTGTACGTACCCCTGGGAGAATGAGTCTTGTAAAGACGCCCCTTGTAAATATATTTTTGGCAATGCAAGAGAGTTTTTCTGCTCCAAGTCTTTCCATTCTTTACATCACGTCGCTCTTGCGGAGTTATTCCTCGAATTTTAATATTAACTCTTTGGAGCCCATACTTGGAGTAATCGAGACCCCTAAAATTAGGTCCTATATTGAAGTTCGGTTGATATCTTCCTTGGGGCCGGTGCTTTTGATAGCAAGAAGCCCTCGAGGTCTCGATACCTCTCGAATTTTGTGGGATAGCACCATTTGTGTGATCTGATAACGAGAGCCTCGAGGTGGTCCCGCTAGTACATTTCTCAAGGAAAGAGTGACATATCTATGGCCAAAATTAATTAGCCCTCTAGGTAGGCGAGCAGTCGCTGCTTTGCCCCTATATATTCATTCGCTTGCTTCTCAAATGGAGATTCTGCTACTCCGAGTAACTATTTCTTCCATAGAACTTGGCTCTTAGTGCTAGTTTTTCCGCTGTTTCAACTCAAAATCCTTGACCAAATCTATACCCTCATTTTCCAATTTTATCTTTGACATGACTGCTACGTCAACATCCGGCCATCAAGGAGAGGGGAGTTCTGCCTCTGTTCCACATCTGGTCGACGGTACACCGCCGATGCCCGACGAGCGGGCCTCGAGGTGCTTTATCTCCACGAGAGACTTTACGTTGGAGATACCACCCAACGTTCAAGGACATCAGGAGCATGCATCGAGGTCATCTCATTAGTAGGGGAGGAACACCTCGAAATGATAAGAAAAGACTGCGGATGGGGAGAGGGAGTGGTACTGCAAGTACCTTCCTCTGAGGAGAGCATCATGACTCACATCGATGGATTTTTTAGCGTGTATACGCATTACTTTACGTCAGGTCCCCTCGACTGGGTCGTGCTTGAGTTCTGTCGGAGATACCAGGTTACTTTGGCGCAGGCTCACCCATCCCTTTGGAAGATAGTGCAGACGATAAGGTACTTTGCAGATAAGGTGGTGCTCGAATTCACCCTCAGTCATCTTGTGAGGTTATATCGGTCGTTGTGTTGTCGTGGTTTGATTACTCTACAGTGTCGATCCACCCGGTCTCCTACCGTTAACGGCAAAAAGAATGAGGATCGGGGATGGATAAGCCGGTTCGTTCGAGCACGGATGGTCAATATCATCCCTGGAGAGTTTCTTCCCTTTCTTGAAAAATGGAATTTCCCACGTAAGTGGCATACCTGTACTTTTATCACTTTGTCTATAGCATAGGCGGGCTCCATAATGATATTTTCTATTTCATTTTTTGTCGCGACTTCTTGGTTGCCGAACAAGGTCCTTGATTTGTCTGAATGGTCTCGTAAGCTGGCAGCTTGTTTGACCTATGACAAGCGTAGGTGGCGAGACCTCTCCAATGGGAGGCAAAGCATCATGGCAGGTGCTTGGTGGCTTATTTCCCTAGAATGGTACTTTTTCTTTTTAGCGTACTAACTTAGCCACCGCATGTGTTAGAGATTTTTTTGACATGAGGTTGTGCCCCCTGGAGGAGGAAGAGAGACTACTGACCTTAGGGTCGGGGGTCGATGATAAACAAAAAAGGTCTTCGGGGTATGAGGAGGCTCGCAGCGGGGCGAGTCCTTCTCAGAGGTTCAAAAAAGCCGATTCGACCGATCATCCGGCTTCAGAGGCCTCCATTTTCAAAAGAACATTCCCTGTTTCTACTGAGGGTACTTCGAAGAGCGAGGAGCACGTGGTGCCTTTTCTTTTCCTACCAAAGGCGCTTCGGGGGGACACTAAACCATCGGATATTGGCTCGGCCTTTGGTGAGGCTCAGCAACTCGGCTTTATGGTAAGCTTCGGTAGCCGGCATAGGATTATTCCGGTTTCACACTCTTCCTTTATTATTGAATTTTCTTTCACATGCTTTTGACAGGCTTAAGTTCGAGCTGCTTCGCTATGAGACTAGGTTGCGGAAAGCTTCGGATAGGGAGAAATCCCTTAAGCTTCTTTGTGCGAAAAAGGAAAGTGAGCAGGTATCCCTGTGTTATGAGGCGGATCGAAGCCGGAGCTGTGAGAGCCACCTCGAAAGAAGGGTATCCTATATTTCATGTTGACGTATGCTCCTCTTATATTTTTCGGAGATTAATGTTTCGATATTTCAGGTGGAGAGCAAAATGGAGGAGCTAGAACGACTTTTGGGAGAAGTTGGTCGGGCCAAACATGAGTTTAACGAGCAGCAGGCTGATGTAGATGCCCAAGTTGCGGCCAAGGAGAGTGCTTTGGCTAAGGCTTCTACCCTTGAGATACAAGTTTGGACCGCTTGTGTGAATGATTCTACACGAGCGAATATGATTGCAAGGCTCGAATCTGAGATTTTGAAGGTGAAGGTCGAGGTGGTGAATGCCCGGGCCGAGGCTGTAATAAGTGGCACTAGGGTAGACCAGAGAGTGCCAGCCTATTTGAAGAGTGTTGCCGCTGCTAGAGCTGAGCTGAGGAGAACTCTTGGTCGTGTGAGCATTAGTAAAGAGTACGTGAAGCGCAAATCTCGGAGGGAAACTCTCAAGGAAATTCACGTCAGGGGCTTTGATATTTTGGAAGAGATCAAGCAAGCCAAGGCAGAGGAATACGATGCCAAGTTCCTTTTGTCTGAAGCCGAAGATGGCAAGGATTGGGCGTCGGGCCATAGTCCCTAAGGGGGACGTTTATTTTCTTCTCTGTCTCTGTGTATAGTACTTTCACAGTATGCTATAAATGGAGTTTGTATTTTATTACATGTATGTATAAGGGGAAACCTCACGATTTTGTATCTTCTGGGTTTCTGTTTGACTAGATTTTAGCTAGACCAATTGGCCTTTGAGTTTGTAGGAATCCTTAGATTCATGATATGGCCCTGGTGCTCATTAGGCTAGCCCGTATACTTTTACGCGCTTGGTCGATGCAACCTTTTAGGTGTGGCCCTATGGCTCATTAGGCTAGCGACAATGGCTCTTACGCCTTGGGTCGAAGCGACCTTTTACGTGTGTCCTTGAGGCTCATTAGGCTGGCGATAATGGCTATTGCGCCTTGGGTCGAAGCTACCTCTTGTGTAGGCTGGCGACAATGGATCTTACGCCTTGCTCTTAGGCATATTTAGTTAACTATTTTGGGTTCAATATCCGAGTTGGGTTCCGACTCGAGCTCATTCGACCCTCAAGTTTTTGGATTTGTATGGGCCGGTGACAATGGCTCTTACGCCTTGGGTCAAAGCGACCTTTTATGTGGACTGGCGATAATGGCTCATACGCCTTGGGTCGAAGTGACCTTTTATGTTGGCTGGAGACAATGGTTCTTACGCCTTGGGTCAAAGCGGCCTTTTATAGGCTTTGGTTTTCCCTTGTTAAAGACTTTTTGAAGTAATTTTTGCCTAACTCTTCGATGATTCGATAAAAACCTTGATTATGAGTCGTTATGTATAGATGATCGAGCACCTCGGGAGGTTTTGCTCGGAGGCTGAGTATCTCGAAGCCTGTGATTTAGAGCTGACATGGTCAAAGCTCTTTTGCCTATGTCGAAGGTAGCCTATTTAACCGGTTCTTTTCAAAGTAGATTTGAAGTAATTGAAGGCCTGTGATTTTGTAGTGACGGTCGGGTATCCCCGAGTCACATTAGTTTGGCTGGTACAACCTTATGACCGTAGTTATTTATGCTTGGCCGGAACCATTTTTGATCCCAAGTGAAGTAGTTTCGGTGTCTATATCGAGGGTATGCCTTTTAGTGGTCTTACAAGTTCGATATATAGCCTTAACTTTGAGATCGAGTTTATGCCTTTAGTAAGGTCTTACAAAATTTTCATGCCTTTGAGGTCTTACAGTTTTTAGATATTTGGTACAAGTATGGTTCATGCCTTGCTTGAGACCTTACAGATATTGTTGTTGCCTTATGTAGGTCTTACGAGACCGAGTATGCCCTCTTAGGGTCTTATGGCCTCGGGTTTTTTAATGAATGGTGATTGGTGACGGTCGCCGAGTCATCGAGGGTATTCTGGCTCGAGAGTCATTACTTGTAAACTTGGTATTGCCTCATTGAGGGCTTACAATTTTGGCAATTCCAACCCTGAGGTCACGCGATTTTTGAAATTTTGGCGCCAGTCCCCGAGTGTTCGGGACACTTTCAGCCTTGTAAATGTTTCGTGATTTTCATGTTGCCTCATTTAGGGCTTATGAGTTTGGAGTCTCGACCCGGAGATCGTTCAGATGTTGAATTGTTGATGACAGTCCTCAAGTGTTTGAGGCGTTTTCAACAGAGGAATCTTTTTTTCGAAAATGCTAAGTTTCTTTTGGAGTGTGAGATGCTTTGAAAAAATTTATTCTTCGATTACTTGGTACAAGTATACATGTTTCGACCGTCGGGGGCCCGGCTATAGGGATACGGTTCATTCGACCGTTTGACCTGGTACATCATTTTCCTATTAGGACCCCATTTGGCGTTTTTTGGCTTTTCCGAGTGGGTGGCCTTCTGGGGGGATTCCACCAGTGTTCAACATTGATTATAAAAGAAGCCTTGAATACTTTTTGAGTCTTCCTTAGGTAGCACGTGGATGTTTCCTGATCACCCCCAACTGTGCCTTTTAAAAAGGACAATGCGGTTACTGCAAATATAATCCGGTTTATAAGTCCGAAGTCGAATCCCACAGAGAATTAACCTATCAATTACCTTTGTTGGAATCACAAAATTTTTTATAATCAACTTCACCAAATGTTGTAGACAATAGTTGATGGTATTTCTACTAACTAAGATTGAAAGTAAATAAATAAACAACTGTAAACTAAATATACTTGGGTTGTAAATAATAATGTGAAGGTTCTAAAGTAGTGATTTCCCCTACTGATGGAATCCCTTCCGGTTATATTTCATATAGATTCACCAAAATATCTCTATCAATCATAAGCACTCTTTTTACCGTAAATCTATCCCGAGTAATCGCGATAATTTACTAGACGCATTCTCCCCAGTTACGCTAGCTGACGTTGTTTATTACAGCTCACTTTAGATTACACCCAAGGCTTCGTTATCCCTAATCCTGACTTTAAACCCGCAATTATAGATCCCTCTTATACTTTGGGAGTGGTGTTGTTCAATAATTACCTAAATATGCACTCTCTCCCGAGTTATGCATACTAAATAGGCACGGCTAATTGATCCTGTCAATTAACTGCAATAAACATGTAATTGAACAAATAAAAATTAAATGGAAAACTATATGAACATAATCAATAAGTTCATCCTTCAATAGGTTCCATCAAAACCTTAGACTAAAGTATTTAGCTACTCATGACAACTTGAAGATAAACTACGAAAATATTCATCATGTAAAATTGCAAGAAAAAGAAGAAATAAAGAACTATGATGTTTTGGGTGATCTCTCACACTTGTGTTTCTTGCCAAAATACTCTCCAAAACAAATCTGCCCTAATATGGCCGAATTCCTACTTTTTATAAGGGTTTTACACCAAGTTTTCCCGACTTGACACTTTAGTCCCTGGCTTTTCCGCGTTTTGCCGCGGTCCCACCGCGGTTATGCCAGGACCGCGGCCAAATAGGTCCTCTAAATCTACAGCTCTGCTCTGCAGCGGTCCTACTGCGGTTACGGTCTGACCGCGGCAGGCTAAGTTTAGCTCTGCTTTTGTCTCTTCACTTGGTGCATTTCGTGTTCATTGTTTGATTAACCTCCTTTTCTCTGTAATTGATCCCAAACTTGCTCAATCGACTTCTTTCGTTGTATATAGCCTGAAAAGCATGAAAAATACTAATCAGAGCATTTGGTTATTACTTTTTACCGCAAAGCTATACAAAAATGTGGTTCTTTAGGGTCCAATTATAGTCTAATTCACCTATTATCAACACCCACCACTTAAATCTTTGCTCGTCCTCGAGCAAGTTGAACCACACTTCAAGGCCTATTTGTTAGATGCATTACCCTTTTTATGTCACACCTGCTATTATGACAGAAAAACCTAAGCAGTGCAACGGTCACACCTCAGATGAAGACTTTAATGTCATGTCACACTCATGCTTACTCTATGTACTCTAACAGAAGTGAAGACTTGCTTTTTCTTCTTGAGTTAAATGCCCACACATCACATTTTTTAGAGAAGTTCCACACACATGAAATCAAGCAACAAGGAACTGTAGAATAAACGGATTCACTCACTCTCAGCAAAGAACATTCATATGCCACACAGATACACCATGAGCTTGCCCTTAGTGTAATACTCTACTAATCGAATTGTTCAGTCTAAGATCAATAGGGCTTCATTTGGTTGTAATGTAGGCTACGGGACGGGTAGAATACATTTAGATATAAGAGTAACTATACCTCCCTAAGAACTTTAATACATACATTTTAACATTTAAACCCCATACTTATGTCAAACCAAACTCCACCTTCACATCAATGTATATTACCCCATACTTCTTTAAGCACACTTACGTCAAAAGCCACCACTTATCAAGGAATGTTTTTCACAACAATCCAACTATTTTGTTTTTTTTTTTCAATTCAAATGGCTCTTCCTTTTTCAAAACAGTGTACCTTTCTCCTTATTCAACTAGTTCCACTTGAAAGCCAAACCGACCACCCCACACTTTAACTTTTACAAGGTTCATAACAATTCAAGTGCTCATGAGAGGTGAAAAGGTTCAAATAGATGGTTAATTCAAACAAATGGGTAAGGCTTGTAATGTGGTTGCCAAAAAAAAGGACTATAGGATCAAAGGGGTTAACAATGGTAATATGTACAGGTGGATTCATGATTATATAGGCTACACAAAGAAATGCCTAAATCATCTCTAAGACCAAACAATTACTATTTCGCTTTGCACACACACGGGGCAAGTTCTAGTATCGCATGCAAGCACAGAATACGTGAATAACCTCACACACACTTGCCATGTAACTCATTCCAAATTAGTTTGTCATCACATTAACGTGAGCATTCAAGTAATACAAGGTGTACAAAATTAAGGCATAAAATTAAGAGTCTACATGTGAGCCTAGACGTCGCACCCTCAAGTTCGTTTTAAGTATTTGCAGGTATGTACACTGATGCATTCTTCCCCAACCCTTCTTAGCCCAAAAGAGTCCTAAGTGTCCTAAAATCTATTAAAGAAAAATCTACCTAACCCGGTTCAAGAAAAACCCTTGAAAAAGAACCGCGGTCAAAAGAAAAATCAAGAGGGAATTACTACACTACCTAAAAAGAAAATAAAATAAAAAAATCTTTTTGGCTTTTTGATTAGACTACTTCCCTCAAGAATACTGTCTAGGTGGTCCGTCATCAGGAAGAGTCTCATAAATTTTCTAGTTTTCTTTTTATCCGACCTTAACCCTCAAGAAACCCATCGACAAGTGTCTGTTGTTGGGCCAAGTCGGTGACATCTAAGCTACATATACAACAACACATATATACACATACCCAAGTCTCTCACCCTACACACAAAGAGTATGGCGTGTCCTCATGTCATAAAACAATTAAAGAGCTGAAGGGTAAGAGAACTTCCCTAGTCATCAGTCGGAGTCAAAGACGGTGTTGGGATCTACGTGACAGGCCCTCCCTAAAGCACGAAACCAAGCCATCACCCGGATCTCAGACCTAGCCTGTCGTCTAGACATGGCATCCAAACGAACATGCAGGCTATCTACCGAGGAGCAAAGTTCTGCATCTTCCTCCACAGAAGGAAACAAGGGTCAGCTGGAGTATGATCTAGAGAACTCCGCCCTAGTTCGGGGTTACCGTGAGGATCCAGTTGCATCATAAGACCTCATGGGTGGTGCCATGGGTGCTGGGGCATCATCATCGTCGTCCAGGTCAATATGTGTAGGTGCATCTCTGCCCACTTTGATCTTTGAGGCTCTAAAAGTTGTTTTTGGGGGTAAAGTACCATACGTAGGACTGACTGGGACATCAACTAGGAAACATAACCTCGTCACAAGTGAGGGGAAGTAAGACCCCTTAGTCATCAGAGGCGATCAGAGGATCATTTCATCTCCAATGATTTTAGCAACATCAACGTCCTTCCTGGTCACGAAGCACCAAACTAGTAGAGCCCGCAAGTTGTTCACATCTGTTGTGTTTCCCGTGGGCAATAGTCTGCTGCAAATCATGGTGAACCAGTACTTAGCTTCCCATGTGAATGACTTGGAATGCAGGGTCATGTTTTCCTGAATCCAAACTGGTCGTCCCCCTAAGTATATGGACTCAATCAGAGTGTCCCAATTGACCCCTGGAAAATTATGGTAATAATCATTATCACCAGTGAACGGAGGCAACTGTAGGACCTGGCGAATATTCTGTACTGAGGCATCTACCAATTTGCCCCGCACGACCATAGAACGGCACATATGTTTCGGGCAGTTCGCGTAGAAGTCCCGGACTATCATTGGGTTTGTCGTGTCAGGTTCATCGAACAAGTACTCCATCCCCCGCCGGCGAATTTCCTCATACATGTTCGGCTTTTCAACACGGAGGGCAGCCCTGTCAATACCAATCTCCGGGACAAAGCTTTTTGTGGCTTTTGCATAAAACCTGTCCTGGGCCTCCTCGGACGTGAACCGGGTGGCATCATAAGTGGGCACGTCGGAAGTGCTTTCCGAGTTTCTCCGCTTCTTTCGGGCCATAGTACCTGCAATCAGTTCATCATAACAATCAGGGGCAGCCAAACATGTGCCAGTCGGATGGATACTCAGACTTCGCCACCCCCTGGCACCAAACAATAACCCAAAGTGGACAACATCCACTATTGTCACCACACCACTTATCAATGATACAATTTTGCCCTATAAAACCCCACCACAAGTTTCCATAAATGCATACAGTTAAATGCTACTACCACCCACCCCACACACAAATTATCAACTAGAAATACACCCCACACATATACAAATCAACTCCAAACACCAACTATACACCAAACTTGGAGTCTAAAATCCCATTGCAACCAAAATCAAGAATTATCTACAAAACTCACTATATAATGCAAAATACATAAAACATAAGGAAAAGTAGAACAAATTACTTGAGGATTACCGCGGATTCTTGAAAAAGAAAAGAAAAGAAAAAAATTAGGGGGTTGTGGCTGGGTAGGGGGTGGGGCATTTTTTTGGGGGGGTTTGTGGATGGGTAGGGTTTGGATGGAGAAAGGGGTAAGAAGAAGGGGTAATATGGGTTTTGGGTTATGGGAAGAAGAAGAAATAAGAAAGAGTGGGTTTTGGTGAGAAGAAGAAGAAGAAGGGGGGAAATGGAGAAGAAGAAAGAATTTGGGAATAAGAAGAAGAAGAAGAAGAAGAAGAATGGAGGAATTGAGAGTTTGGGAGGAAGAAGAAGAAGAGGGTTGAGAGAATTAGAGAGAATGGGGAAAAGGGGGGTGGATGTTTTGGTTGGGGAAAATTAGTTTAGATTAGATTAAAAAAGGGGGAAAAAGAAAAGAAAAAAAAATTCTGCGTTTTCATACCTGAGCCCGTTCTGGTCTACCGCGGTCCTGTCGCGGTTACGCCGTGACCGCAGTGGGATAACTTCAGAGAGGGGTCACGACCGTGGTCCAACTGTGGTTATGCCGCGACCGCGGTGGGATAACTTCAGAGAGGGGTCACGACTGCGGTCCTACCACGGTTACGCCGCGATCGCGATGGACCCATTACTAGCTGCCTATTGTTGGGATTCTGTTCATTGTTTTGCCCCTTAGGCACTATTTTTACCTCTTTTAATGCCTACCTTACCCATGATATGTCCAGGCTTATGATGCAATGTCCTCTGCACTAACCTGTGTATATACAACATGTTAGAAAATATACTATCGTGGGTTGCCTCACATGAAGCGCCTGATTTAACGTCGCGGCAAAACGCAGCACAAGCGCAAGATTCGCTCAACCTCTCTCTTTTTTTATATGATATTACATACTAAACTTACAACACATTCATGGGTTGCCTCCTATGCAGCGCCTAATTTAACGTCGCGGCACGACGCACGTGAGAGCATTTAAGGCTCACTCGACCTCTGAGGTTCAGTCAGGTGGATCTCAGACATTTCCTTTGGTTCGTTCATGCCCACATATAGTTTTAATCTCTTCCCATTGACTCTAAATGTACGAGAGTCTTTCTCAGCGACGATTTCTATAGCACCTGAAGGGAATACTTCAACCACTCGAAACGGTCCAAACCATCTTGACTTAAGCTTTCCAGGGAACAACCGCAATCTTGAGTTATAGAGCAATGCCGTGTCCCCAAGTTTGAAATATCGCTCAACAATGTTCTAGTTGTGTAACCTCTTCATTCTTTCCTTGTACAATCTTGTGCTCTCAAAAGAAAGATGTCTGAACTCGTCAAGCTCATGCAACTCAGTGATTCTAGTTGTTCCTGCAGCTTCAATATCTAAGTTCAACTGCTTCAATGCCCACCATGTTTTATGTTAAAGTTCCACTGGCAGGTGATAGGCCTTTCCAAACACCAACTTATATAGTGACATACCAATTGGTGTTTTAAACACGGTCTTGTAGGCTCAGAGTGCATCATCTAGCTTCCTCGCCCAATCAGTTCTTATAGCGTTTACAGTCTTGGTTAACACACTCTAGATCTCTCTGTTGGACACTTCCACCTGCCCACTAGTTTGCGGGTGATACAGAGTAGCCACCTTGTGGCGCACGTCATACTTTGCAAGCAACTTTTCGAAGGCTCTATTACAGAAGTGAGTGCCTCCATTGCTGATAATCGCTCATGGTGTCCCAAATCGGGTGAATATGTTCTTTTTCAGAAATCCCACCACTACTCTTGCATCATTAGTGGGTAACGCAGTAGCTTCCACCCACTTGGACACGTAATCCACAGCAACAAGTATGTATTTATTGCCAAATGAGCTGACGAAGGGGCCCATGAAGTCAATCCCCCAGACATCAAACACTTCTACCTCTTGAATCGGGTTCATGGGTATCTCGTGGCTACGGGAAATGTTCCAGTTCGCTGACATTCATTGCAGCCCTTCACCCATAGGTGTGCGTCTCTAAACACTGTTGGCCAAAAGAATCCGGCCTCAAGCACTTTCGCAGCTGTCCTAACCCCTCTGAAATGTCCTCCATATGCTGATGCGTGACAAGCCTGCAAAACAGAAGATTGTTCTATCTCGGGGACACACCTCCGGATCATATTGTCAACATATATTCTAAATAGATAAGGCTCGTCCCAATAATACATACGGCTATCACGATAAAACGTTTTTCTTTGGACAGATAAAAGGTCGTGAGGAACTATACCACTGGCCAGGTAATTAGCAAAGTCTGCATACCATGGCGCTTCCTCAAGATTAGTAGCGAGCAGCTACTCGTCTGGGAAGGTTTCCAGGGTCTCTTCGACCTCAATTGATTTTTCAGCTCCTTCAAGTCGTGATAGATGATCAGCGACTTGATTTTCAGTGCCCTTACGGTCACGAATTTCGAGGTTGAATTCTTGCAACAGTAGCACCCAACGAATCAGGTGCGGCTTAGACTCCTTCTTTTCAATTAAGTACCTGAGAGTTGCGTGGTCAGTATATACAATTACCTTGGAACCAATTAGATATGATCGGAACTTGTCAAAAGCAAACACCACCGCCAACATCTCCTTCTCAATCATAGTGTAATTCAGCTGGGCTCCACTCAGCGTTCTACTAGCATAGTATATTGGATGCATCAACTTGTCTTTCCGCTATCCTAGCACTGCCCCCACTGCGTAGTCACTAGCGTCACACATGAGTTCGAACGGTTGCTCCCAGTCGGGGGCAACTATGATAGGTGTTGTGACTAGCCTCTTTTTCATCTCCTCAAATGCAACCCTGCAATCATCAGAAAACAAGAAAGGGTGATATTTTTCTAACAACTTACAGAGGGGGTTAGCGATCTTTGAGAAGTCCTTTATGAATCGCCGATAGAAATCGGCATGCCCTAGGAAGCTTCTGATTGCTTTGACTGAAGTTGGAGGGGGTAGATTTGCTGTCACATCTACCTTAGCACGATCCACCTCAATTCCTTTGCTTGACACTCGGTGTCCCAAGACTATGCCCTCTTGTACCATAAAATGGCACTTCTCCCAATTCAGAACCAGATTAGTCTCGATACAACGCTTTAGCACACGAGTCAGATTTATCAAGCACTCATCAAATGAGTTCCCCACCACTAAGAAGTCATCCATGAACACCTCCATTATATCCTCTACCATGTCAGTGAATATGGCCATCATGCACCGTTGAAATATGGCGGGTGCGTTGCATAGGCCAAAGTGCATCCTCCGAAAGGCATAAATGTCATACGGGCAAGTGAAAGAGGTCTTCTCTCTGTCCTTCGGTGCAATAGAGATTTGATTGTACTCAGAGTACCCATCCAGAAAACAGAAATGTGACCTCCCTGCCAATCTGTCTAACATCTGATCAATTAAGGGAAGTGGGAATTGGTCTTTTCGGGTGGCTAGATTTAACTTTCGATAGTCTATGCAAATTCTCCAGCCCGTGACGGTTCTTGTAGAGATCAATTCATTCTTATCATTCTTGACTACCGTCATGCCACCCTTTTTAGGAACATATTGAACTGGGCTAACCCAGCTGCTGTCAGAGATTGGGAAAATGATTCCTGCATCTACCCACTTGATTACTTATTTCTTCACCACTTCCTTCATATTGGGGTTCAACCTTCTTTGGTGTTCCCTGGAAGGTTTGTGTCCCTCTTCCAATAGAGTTTTGTGTATACAGTAGGCGGGTTTGATCCCCTTTATGTCTGCCATGGTCCACCCAATGGCAGTCTTGCACTCCTTAAGTACCTGCAATAGTTGTTGAGCCTGCACATATAACAAACTAGATGAGATAATAAGAGGTAATGTGGAGTTAGGTCCAAGAAATTCATACCTGAGATGGGCGGGCAATGGCTTTAATTCCAGCTTTGGTGGTTTTTCGATGGATGGCTTGGCTGGAGGAGTTTCTCGATTTTCCAAGTGTAAGGGCTCAAACTCTAGGGTTCTATCCCAGAACCCTCTACCCTCTAACGTTAATACCCATTTCGCCAGATCTTCTCCATTTACCTCATCCAAATTCATTAGACATGCAGCAAGGGGGTCTTCAATAATCAACCTTTCATCATCAGTCTCTACAATTACATCCACAACATCAATAAGAGAGCAATTGGCAAATTCACTTGGTCGCCTCATAGATTTCTGCACATTGAATGTTATTTCTTCATCGTTTAGTCTCATCTTGAGCTCCCCGGTCTCACAATCAATTAGAGCTCTCCTCGTGGCCAGGAACGGTCTTCCCAAAATTATGGGAATCTCTTCATCCACCTTACAGTCTAGGATCACAAAATTTGTGGGGAACACAAATTTCCCTACCCGAATCAGCACATCATCTTGGATTCCAGAGGGTCGTTTCACAGTCCTGTCAGCAAGCTGCAACAATATAGAGGTGGGTCTAGCTCTTCCAATTCCCAACCTCTTATAAATTGCTAGGGGCATAAGATTGATGTTGGGCCCTAGATCACACAGTGCCTTAGCAAAAGCAAAATTACCAATGGTGCATGGAATTGTAAAGCTCCCTAGATCAGACAGCTTTTTTGCAATTGGTCTAGTCACCACTGCACTACAGGTCTAAGTAAGAGTAAATGTGGCCAAGTCTTGAAAATAAACTTTCGGGACATCAAGTCCTTCATCATTTTTGCATATCCATGCATCTCATTCAAAGCATCAATCAATGGTATATTTACTTGGATTTGCTTCAGCATGTCAAAGAACTTCTTGTAGTGCTCCTCCTTTTTGTACTTAGCCAACCTCTAAGGGAAGGGTGCAGGGGGTCTCTTCTTCCCAATCAATTGGGGCTGATCTTTCTCAGCTGGTACATCCTACTGGCTCCCAGACAGTTTCAGCTTCCTTCTCGGTCTCATTCTGCATGCTATTTTCTTCTCGAGCAGGCTGGACTGTCACCTCTGACAGTTTCGTTGATTCATCCAGCTCGATAGGCACTGGTATGAGTGTCTCAACCTGTCTAGCTTCTCGAGACCTTTCTTGCTCTACATCCAGATCTCTGCCATTACGTAGACTCACCACCATCAGCTGCTTCAGTCCCTGATCTTTTGGATTTATCTGAGTGTCTGCAGGTAGTGTCCCATGAGGATAATTGTTCAGAGACATCAAAATCTGGCCCAACTGTACCTCAATATTTTTGATTGTTTCATCATGTGCATCGACTCTCTCATTAATTTTTGCATTAGACCCAATAATATGCTGCATCATTGCTTCAAGTCTAGCAAACATGTCTTCTTGCCTTCCACCATGCTGCTGCTGAGGTGGGTGATACCCCTACTGCTGATTCTGATTATTGCATCCCTCTGGTCGTGGGTAAGGTGCCATATTGTTGGGGGGTCTCATACCTCCCATGTTCCCGGTGTTGAACTGTGGCTGTGCTGGCTTGTACTGCTGATTTTGTTGACCCCAATTCTGACCACCCTATCTCTGGCCGCCATAATTAGACACATAGTTCATGTCTTCAGGGTAGTGATGATGATCGTGTTCTGCATTCCACTGATTACCAACTGGCTGACTAATGCAAGATGCGCACAAGCCCCCATTGGTAGTATCAACAATATGTACCTGTTGTTTCTGTCCTGACTCTTCCACCTTTTTGGTGAGTATGCTCATTTGTGTCGACAAAGTAGCCATATTTTCAGCCATAGAATTGGATGGATCTAAAGGCACTGATTGCACCACTGTAGTGATAGGTGCACCTCTGGTTATCCATCCCGAATTCTGTGCCATCTTGTCAAGCAGACTATGGCCCTCTCCCTATGTTTTGCTCAAGAATGCCCCACCAGCTGAAGCATCAACAATGTTCTTTACGCTATCTGATAATCCCATGTAGAACCGCTACCCCAACATTAGATCTGGAACACCATTATGTGGACATATGACCAGCATCCCTTTAAAACGCTCCCATGTTTCATGCAAAGTCTCCATCGGTCTCTGTTTAAAGCTCAAAATCTCATCGATTTGTTGAGCAGTTTTGTTGGGTGGATGGAACTTGTTGTGAAATTGCTTGACTAGTTCATCCCACGTTACTATAGAATTTATAGGGAGCGAATTCAGCCAAGTCTGGGCAGCTCCTGTCACTGAGAATGGAAACAATAACAGTATGATTGCTTCCGGAGTTACATTGGGTTGCCTTTGGGTTTTGCAGATAGATAAGAAATTCTTTAAGTGCTGCTGAGGATCTTCAACTTGTGACCCCGAAAATAGTCCCTTATTCTGCAACAAGTGCAGCATGTTATTCGTGATTTGGAATGACTCAGCCTTTATCTGCGGGACTACTATCGCTGTGGAAAGATTCTCAGTTGTGGGTTGTGCCCAGTCATAGAGAGCAGCCTCTGGCACTGGCGCTATTGGTACTGCTGGGTTTTCCTGGTTATCTCCCATGATTGTTTCGAATTGTACAGTTGTTGGTTGTTGTTTGTTTTGTCGGTTGGCTCGATTCAAAGCCCTGAAAAATTTCTCGGGATCTGATAATGCTTCTAATACTTCACTAGATCTCGATGAGTTTCTAGGCATGCACCTGTGCAACCAAGTCAATAAACGTCAAAATTTCAATGTAAAAATAGGGTATAGAGAAAACTGACTACACTAAGAATTTTTGTACTTTTTTCAATTGTAATTGATAACACCGTTAATTCCCCGGCAACAACGCCAAAATTTGATCACGCACAACTATGCCTTATAAAAAGGACAATGCGGTTGCTGCAAATATAATCTGGTTTACAAGTCCGAAGTCGAATCCCACAGAGAATTAACCTATCAATTACGTTTGTTGGAATCACTAAGTTCTTTATAATCAACTTCCCCAAACGTTGTAAACAATAATTGATGGTATTTCTACTAACTAAGATTGAAAGTAAATAAATAAATAGCTGTAAACTAAATATGCTTGGGTTGTAAATAATAATGAGAAGGTTTTAAGGTAGTGATTTTCCCTATTGATGGAATCCCTTCCGGTTATGTTTCATATAGATTTACCAAAATATCTCTATCAATCATGATCACTCTTTTTACTGTAAATCTCTCCCGAGTAATCGCGATAATTTACTAGACGCACTCTCTCGAGTTATGCTAGCTGACGTTGTTTATTACAGCTCACTTTAGATTACACCCAAGGCTTCGTTATCCCTAATCACGCCTTTAAACCCACAATTATAGATCCCTCTTATACTTTGGGAGTGGTATTGTTCAATAATTACCCAAATATGCACTCTCTCCCGAGTTATGTATACTAAAGAGTCACAGCTAATTGAGGATCCTGTCAATTAACTACAATAAACACGTAATTAAACAAATAAAGATTAACCGGCAAACTATATGAACATAATCAAGAAGTTCATCCTTCAATAGATTCCATCAAAACCTTAGACTAAAGTATTTAGCTACTCATAACAACTTGAACATAAACTACGAAAATATTCATCATGTAAAATTGCAAGAAAAAGAATAAATAAAGAACTATAATGTTTTGGATGATCTCTCACACTTGTGTTTCTTGCCAAAATACTCTCCAAAACAAATCTGCCCTAATATGGCCGAATTCCTACTTTTTATAAGGGTTTTACACCAAGTTTTTCCGATTTGACACTTTAGTCCCTGGCTTTTCCGCGTTCTACCGCGGTCCCACCGCGGTTACGCCAGGACCGCGGCCAAATAGGTCCTCTAAATCTGTAGCTCTGCTCTGCTGCGGTCCTACTGCGGTTACGATCTGACTGCGGCAGGCCAAGTTTAGCTCTGCTTTTGTCTATTCACTTGGTGCATTTCGTGGGCATTATTTGATTGGCCTCCTTTTCTCCGTAATTGATCCCAAACTTGCTCCATCGTCTTTTTTCGTTGGATATAGCCAGCAAAGTATGAAAAACACTAATTAGAGCATTTGGTTATCACTTTTTACCGCAAAGCTATACAAAATTGTGGTTCTTTAGGGTCCAATTATAGTCTAATTCACCTATTATCATTGCCTCCTTAAAAACCTTGCCGGTAAAACCCTTTCCGAGATAAAAACTCGGCCAAAGAAAAAGAGTGCAACGGATGCTTTAAAACCTTAAGGTTTTTGAGCTGGGTTAGCGTTTTGACTACTTCGGTCGGGCGCCTGCACAAAGGCTAGCATGAAATATAAAATAAAAAGGGAGATGGTTATACCTCAGTGGCGATGGCGCTTTTGAAACTTGGCATTCGTTCGGAGGACGCGGTACGGTCCTTTATTTGGATACAATCGAGAGTGTGTCTCGTGGTTGCTATCTTATCGTTGGTTTATTTCATAGTCCCTCTACTAGCGGAGACTTTGGTGTCTCGGCTAGTGGCATCTGTCTCTAAAGATCATGGGGATGACATGTTGCGGCTCGTCCGCTTTGGTTTTTTTGGGTAGTTTCTCTTTCTCGAAACTGAATTTGGCTCGGTCGCTGAGGAATTCTTGAAGGTGACCATTGTCGAGTAACTGGGCCACTTCCTCCCGGAGTTGCCAGCAATCTTTGGTCCTCTGGTCGTGCTTGTTGTGAAATTCGCATACTAAGTTATGGTTCCTTTGTGAAGGATCCGATTGTATAGGCCTGGGCCACCTGGCGTCTCTGATCTTGCCGATGGCAAACACGATGTCTGACACATCGACATTGAAGTTGTATTTTGATAAGCGAGGTGCCTCTTCTAGCCCTGTGTTCCTATCAAATCCGGCTCTATTGATAAATCCCCCAGGGTTCTGTCCTCAGTTTATCCTTCGATAATTGCGAGGTGGGTTACACCTCAGGGCGTTCCTTCTGTATTCGGTGTATGGTTGATATCTTTCTTTGTTTGGCTTTGGCTTCTTCGCCAGGAGCCTGCTTGGGTATACTAAGCCCAAGGGGCTCCCATCTAGTCATCTTCGACCCTTATTTTTGACTGGTATCGGCTGTGGACATCCGACCAGGTCACGGCGTGATATTCGACCAGATTCTGCTTTAGCTGCCTCGAAGCCACCGAGCTTCTTTCATTCAGACCCTGAGTGAAGGCCTGCACTGCCTAGTCGTCTGAGACTGGCGGTAGTTCCATTCGTTCTATTTGAAAGCGAGACAGGAATTCGCACAATATATCATCCTCTCTTTGCTTGATGTTGAAGACGTCGGATTTCCTTGTGGCCACCTTGATGATCCCGGCATGCACCTTTATGAAGGAATCTACCAGGATGGCAAACGAGCCTATAGAGTTTGGGGTCAGGTTATGATACCACATCATTGCCCCTTTAAAAAGTGTTTCTTTGAACTTTTTCAGCAGGACAGACTCGATCTCGTCGTCCTTCGGGTCGTTGCCCTTTACTGCACAGGTGTAAGCGGTAACTTGCTCATTAGGGTTCGAGGTACCGTTATATTGTTGAAGATTTGGCATTCTAAACTTCTTTGGAATGGATTTCGGGGACGCTTCCTGTGGAAACGGCTTCTATACGAACTTCTTTGAGTCCACACCTTTCAAGATCGGGGGCGCTCCTGGAATTTGATCGACCCTGGAGTTGTAAGTCTCGACCTTCTTATCGTTGGCCTCTATCATTTTTTCACCTGATTCGATCCTTCTAGTGAGGTCCTCGAGCATCTTTACGATGACAAGATCGGCTATCGACCCGTTATTGCTCGATCTCTCCGGTACCTGTTCGACGGGGTGAGCTATCCCCGGTTTTATTGTGCTAGGAGTTTTCTAGTGACTTTACAGCTAAGCAATAGCCAACTGTTGTGCCTGCAACATTTCGAAAATAACATGAAGGCTAACCTCTCGTTCTTCCCTGGTTGGGGTTTTCTGAGCTTTTTGTGGATCCCCTTGGTGCACACTTCTATTGGTATGTGAGCTTATATCGACCTGTTGGGCGTCGCGTGAAACTGCGTCTGCTGGGATTGGTCCTGGTGCTTTCTCAAGGTTTCGTGGTGGTACACCAACACCTGGAGCAGCCACACCGTTCTCTCCGTGATTTTCAAGATTGTCATTTTCAACTCTATTTACTGAGCTAGGCATTTCGACCTGAAATTGAAGATCTTGGACAAGAAAATGTATGAAAGATAACTTGCTTTGTGTAATGAAACCAACAAGAAAATAATTACTATTATTTTTAGCCCCACGGTGGGCGCCAAACTATTTACTGCAAAAATGGTAATAACAATTAAATTTGATTATGGGACTCTAAAAATACATGATCTATTTTTATGCTAGTTGTTAAGTAGTTGATGCTATATGTGAAATTTAGAAACGAGATAAGAGTAAGAAATAAGGTGATAACTAAACAGATAAGTTAGCAATCTGAGCCTCGAGCTTATCGATTCGAGGGTCTCGAGGTCGATTCCGAAGCTCGACTGCGAGCTATCGAAGGTGATCGGATTATGACTAACAGTTATAATGAGATCAACGAAGTCTCTTTATGGTCAATGATAAACAATAAATGAAGAACAATAATGAAGTTAATAAATTGAAGCAATAATATCAAGAGAATATATTAGAGAACAAAGAGAATGTTCTTGTATATTTCGTGTGGAGCAACAGATGCAACAAACATTTACAAAATGACAAGGATCCCCTTTATATATGAGGGGAGTCCCAACATAGTACAAAATGCGTTAATTAGAAAGATATGGAGATAGGAGAGCTAGATGACACCTTGATTCGGGTTTAGAGTAGTCCATTAGGCTCTGTCAGTCCTAGCTGTGTGCCTTTGGAACTCCCCATTTCTACCATTACCGCGATCGTTACTACCCTGAGGTCGAGTGTCGACGACCCTCAAGGGAGGATACTCGGCCGTGGTCTTCCGAAGTGCCTTAATAACAAGAAATTGGACCCTCCGATTTCACCGTACACATTCATCAAAATTTATGTGCTGCAGAGGAACAAGCTCATGTCTTTTCTTTATGTACAACCAGCTGAAAATTTCTACTATTAGGTAAAGTTCTAATAAAAAGTACTAGTACATTTTTTTGACAGACAACTCGATATTGTCTTCTTCATAGGACGGGTTAAGAATAAGGACACTAACTTGGTGTTAAGGAACTCAAAAAAAGAAAGGAATTTCAAGCTATACACGAACAACTATAACTTTATTTGATCACTCGCATCTGAAAATGTGTTACTCAAACTTAACAGATGTTCTTATAGCTAAAGTCCACACTCAAGAGTCCTCAAAAACTCAAACTAGGCACACTAACATTCACTCATTTATTAGGAATTACCACAATTTCCATGATACCATAAATGGAAATTGTGGTAAGGCAATGAGCTGATCAGCATTTCCAGCAAGAGGCAGCTACAATAGGCTTTGATTTCCAGCCAAGAACCAAGCAACCCTTGTCTTCTGTGATAGTGAATCCTTCATATGCATTCACTTTGGCCAGCCACTGCTTTGCTTGTGACACCATCTTAATAGGCGCTGCCTGAAAACCTGCTCGACTCATCCTCCTACGCCATTGGTCCACCCTCTCGTGCCTTTCCACTCGTGCTGGTCCCTCGCAACTCACAATGTTCTTAATCTCCTCCGCAAAGTAAAATTGCTCTATCTTCGCGCGCCTAGTATCATACTTTGGCAGCATGACATCAAGGGAGTCAAAAATAGCAGAGTAATAATGCAACGCTTCCATGAATCTCCCAAGAAAAAAGGGCCCGTTGTGGCTCGAATCCTGCTCCACTAGGACTAGAATCTTGGGAGATAGTTCATGAACTACCTGCAGAACAGAGTTGAGAGCACCGCGACTTTCCTTCACCACGCAATGGAGCTGAAGAATACTGTTAACCACGAGGACTTCGCCATCATATACGTCGATGTCCTTTGGCGTAAGGTTTTCCAAATTGCTGTCCACAGCTGAAAATTCCAAATTAATACCAAGGCTTCTTGCATAGGCCTCAAGCACATCTCCAATTATTTGGAATTTCTCGGTATTTTGTCCAACAGCAGTGATCCTAAGGCGACGTGGGGGTTGACCAGTACGATTAGCAAGACTCTGAATAAGACAACGCCATTGGTGACCATGTGGCAACCCAACGCTCATCCCCAAATCAACCACATGAATTAAACTCTCTCCCTCAAAGGCTTCCAATATTGAAGAATTGGCCACAAAATGGCCAAATTGAATATGTGGACATATCTCATATAACAGCCTTAAAGCTTCTTCTTTTTTCTCCAAGGCCATGTCTGTTTTATTCATAGCAGGGGTAGCAAGATAACCAACCGTGCCAAGTGGCTGCACCAGAGCCAACCGATCAGCGAGCCCCTGCACGAAACAGGACGCTACACGCTGGAAAGAAGTCCCAAATACTAAGGCACTATTACGTAGCTCAGACAACAGGACCGAGGCACGAGACTTGTCCCTACAAGCCACAGCTTCTGCACAAGTAATAAGAAGTTGGACTAGTTTCATGCCTTCCCCATTTTCTTCCTCTTGATTAATTATGTCTGCTGCTGCCTCTTCAATAGCTTCAGCAGCAAGGTACCTTTGGTTTAACGCCCAAACATGATCGCGAAAATGAAGCCTTGGCGCCAACTGCAAGCTATTCACACTGTTAGTACTATCATTTCTTGGAATACTGCTGCCACTGCCGCCGCTGCTACTGCTACTATCACTATAAAAGCTAATGCTATTGCTCCCAAGCGATTCGCCAAGACTCGGTGACCTCCTTAGCCTTTTGAAATCCCCACTTTCATTGGACAAAGTGGAAAACATGCTAGCAGCATTTCTCTTGAAAACAGCTGTGTAAGGATTAAGAGAATAAGTCAATTCTTTGTGACTAAGGTAAAGGCCATTTTCCAAAGGGTCATAACCAATTTGATCACCATTGCAAGGCTCAAGGGATAGGAAACCAGTGACCATATCATAAGTCATTATTTTCTTAATTACAATAATGTGTAGTAGCTTTGTTCTCTCGTTAATGAAGACGAAGAGATTTATTATATTGAACAAAGCTGCTTGAAAGAACCACTCAACAGGGGAAGAGGGGTTTATATGCTTGCAAAATGGTTGTTTCTCAATTATGAGGATTGACAATTACGATAAATTTTGTCCAAATGCTATTGATTCTAATATAACTAATTTAACTACCGGAGAGACTTGACAGCGAGAGTTTGCCTGTGAAATAAAATTAAAAAATAGAGCAATTAATGTGAAATCTAGGGACTAGATGACCTCCCGTGGTCTTGGATTTTTATATCTGGTTCTTAGCCATCTTCTAGCCTAATTGGTGACAATACAATCTCATCAAAAGATCATGACGAAAACAGTGGCAGAGTCAGAATTTTCACGATGAGAATTCAAAATATGATGATTCCACATATGGGTTACCAACTGCTCCTTCGCCTGCTTCTCGTTCTGTCTTTCATGAGGATGATTATTGTTTGACCGAAAATTATCGAATACTTTCCGAGCAAATCAATCGAAATAATTCAAGGGGTAAATCATAGTCAATCATAATTAATCACTGAATTAGAAGGCAAATTTGAGATATATAAGCAATCAATTGAGGAACAATATAAACGGGGTTTTATTCATCATTGTAGCCGGACCTGCCTCTTCTTGAAGAGGTTCAGGATCTTATATTGATCTTGTTTATCGCCCCATTAATGGAGCATATCTTTCTATTTTTGTGCATTCAGAGTTGTGTAGAAGAAGAAGTCCTCCTTATGGAGGTTCTCCCTCTTGGTATTTATAGCTTCAAGCTTTGTGAGCTGGTCACGAGTTGGCGTCGTTTTTTGATTGTGGAGACGTCCCCTAGTTCATCTTAAGGATATCTGTCATAAGTCAAAAGTCAATAGCGTTGACCGTTTACCATAAATTGGTCACGATGGGGTGGACCCTCTGGTCATCATATGGTCGAATTTCTACCAATACAATTATATGCATCCTTGTCATCCTCTTTATGTTCATCCAACTGATGTTTTAAGGTCCTCTTTATTTTTTGTACCTTTCGATGGTATTAGGTATGGGAGTTAGAGACGAACCATCCTTTGTGGCTTTGTTTGTTAGAAATAAACTAGATTTCATTAATGGATCTTCAATTAAGCCTCCTGACAGTTCTCCCTTGGCGAGACAGTGGCAGAGGTGTAATGATTTGGTTGTCTCTTGGTTAACCAATTCCCTGTCCAAAGACATTGCTCGTAGTATTGAGTACTCTGAGCTTGCTAAAAATATTTGGAGTGAGTTGGAGGAAAGATATGGTCAAGCAGATGCTGCAAGGGTATTTGAGCTTAAGAAAGAACTTGCTCACATCTCACAAGGATCATTTGATATTGCTTTATATTTCAACAAAATCAAGCAATTGTGGGATGAAATTGATGCCTTGTCAATTAGTAGAGTCAGGTCTTGTAGTAACTGTGGTTTCAAATCTGACTATCAGAAAGATGATGATGTTCAAAAGGTGTACCAATTGTTGATGGGTCTCAATGATGTATATGTGCAAACTAGAAGCAATATATTCATGATCAAGCCTTTTCAATCTATGAGCATTGTTTATAGTATATTATTGTCAGATGAGAAGCAGAGGCAGGTTTCTACCTCTCCTCAGTGTCTTCCTACATCTGCATCTTTCAATGCTGGGGTTTCTAAGCAAGATTTTCCTTCCAGAGTCAATTTTGATACTCAAATACCCCTTATATGAAAATATTGCAAGAAACTAGGTCATACTATTGACAAGTGCTACAAGCTACATGGGTATACTTCAAATTTTAAGTTCACAAAAGGATCTGGCAGTAAGAAAACTGCAGCTCATGTTGAAGTGAACTCTCCTTCTCCTCATGTTAATGTGGATTCTAATGCGGTTCCTGATTTTGTCAAGTCATCTGAGTCTAGTAATGCTTCAGTGGTTCTTGGTTTAACACAAGATCAATTCTCCCAACTAATGACATTACCATAATAGCCATATGTATCTGTTGATTCCTCCTCTACTCCCATTCTAATGGCTTCTGATAACTATGTTGGTAAGTTGTTATTAGAAAATATTTTGCACAATTCATGCATGCTTTCACAAGTAGATAGTTTTGTATGGATAATAGATTCTGGAGCTTCTGACCATATGACCTTTTTATAAAAATTTACTATTTAATCTAAGGACACTACCCATAACTTGTCTAGTTTCTCTACCAAATGATTTTAAAGTAAAAGTTCATTTAGTAGGATCCTTGAACTTGTTTTCAAATTTTACAATTCATCTTGTTCTTTATGTTCCTTCTTTTCAATACAATCTTATTTTTGTTCATAAGCTGTTAGAAGAGCACAATGGGATGTTTTTGTTCACCAAAACTCTTTGTGCTATACATGCCCCTTCTCTAAAGATGCCTCTGGTTCTTGGTAAACTGGACCACAATCTCTACAAGCTTCTACTTCCTCCTGTTGCTTCTCTTAATACTACATCCAGCTATTCTTCTAGTGTTATTTCTCATGTTGTACCCCCGGTTATTTCTCCTGTTTGTATTTTTCCTAAGATACAAGAAAATGCAAAGAATGTAAATGTTGTTGATGCTAATGAAACACATGTAAATACTGATGCAATTCTGAATAATATCAATAAAATGAATGTGGTTTGTCATTATAGACTTTGACATATTCCCTTTTCTAGAATGAAACATATCTCTATGCTTGGATCACAGTTATCTTCCAAAAAATCTTTTTCTTGTCCAATATGTCCACCGGCCAGACAAATAAGATTACCATTTCCTGATAGTAGTATACAATCCACAAAACTTTTTCAACCGATCCACATTGACACCTGGGGTCCATATCACTCTCTCAACTATTCTGGCTCCAAATACTTTATGACCATTGTTGATGACTTTTCAAAAGCCAATTGGACCCACCTAATGGGAGCAAAATTAAAAGCAATTCCTTTGACCTCTTAAAAGTTTTCATTGACATGACTGAAATTAATTCCAACTGAAAGTCCAGCATTTAAGAAGTGACAATGCCCTAGAGTTGGGGTCCAGCATTCTTGGATCAAAATTCTTTTATGAGAAAGGGATATTGCATCAGACAACATGTCCTCACACTCCACAACAAAATGAAGTTGTAGAAAGGAAACACAAACATCTTTTGGAAACTGCTAGAACTCTTCTTTCTCTTAGATTTTGGGGAGACTGCATACTCACTTCCACCTGCTTGATAAATAGGTCCCTTCTAGTGTGTTAAAGGGAAAGAGTCCTTATGAGATCTTATATAACAAACACCCACATACTCAAATCTTAGAGCTTTTGGATGTTTATATTACTCTACTATTCCAAAACCTCATAGGGACAAACTACATCCTAGGGCCATACCTTGTGTGTTCATTGGATACCCCTTTGGGAAGAAGGGCTATAAGCTCTATGATTTACAGAATAAAGTTTGTCTTATTTCTAGAGATATTATATTTCATGAACATGTTTTGCCTTTTGTTAAATCTGGATCGTCTTCCCTTATTATGTCAGATTTGTCATTTTCTGTATGTTTTAATCACTCTGTTAAACAACATTCATCACTGTCCCATGATCTATTTTACCCTGCCCCATCAGTTGCATCTCCTATTTCTCCTCCTCTCTCTAGCCCTGCTTCTTCTGATTCTGAACTATTTCTGAACAACTCTCTTATTTCCTCTAATCTCCCTCTTTCTTTTCCTTCTGAATTTGATTCCCCTCCTTCAAGGAGATCTTATAGGCCTCACATTCCTCCTATTTATTTTCAGAATTATGTCTGCAGAGTGGAAGAATGCTATTAGAAAAGAGTTTGAGGCATTAGAGTGTGACGACCCGACCCGTCGTCTCATGAGTTACCACCCCGTTTTCCCCATTTTCAGGTTCTCTATGCTTCATTATCCGTATCTTGTGTAATTAGGTTGATTTGGAATGGTTTTGATAAGAAATGAGACATTTAGTATCTTTTAAGAAGGCTTTTATCGGAAAAGTCAACCGGATGTTGACTTATGAGTTAGAGGGATCGGATGTGAATTCCGATGGTTCGGTTAGCTCCGAGAGGTGATTTGTGACTTAGAGTGTGATCAGAAATGGTTTTGGAGGTCCGGTGTAGAATTAGGCTTGAATTGGCGAAGTTAGTATTTTGGCGATTTCCGGTTGATAGGTGAGATTTTGATCCGGGAGTTAGAATGAAATTC
>MU735421.1:172005-183418 GCA_026770625.1 Nicotiana glauca
ATCTGGAAAGTTTGGTTTAATTTCATCAAGTCGCGATTGGATTTTTGACGCGAAACATGTGTTAATTGTTTAACGAGCGAAATGGATATCTCACTGAGCAAACGAGCTCCAAACTGACTTTCGATTGAAGCGCTATGTTCATATTATTATTTGTGACTTATAAGAACAAGAATCATCAAATTCCAAGGTCCCAGGCACGAGAAATGAATTTTTGAGTAAAATTATTTTCTGAAAATATTTAAGGAAAATGAAAATGAAATTTGATTAGAAAGTGATGGTATCGGGCCCGTATTTTGGTTCCGGCGCCCAGTACAGGTCATATATATGTTTTACGCACTTTATGTAAAGTTTGGTTGAAAACAGACGCCATTTGACGTGTTTCGGACTCAAAATGGAAAATTTGATGTTTTATGAAATTTGAAAGAATTCTTGGATTTTAAAGCTTAATTCGTGGTATATGACGTTATTTTGGCGATTTGATCGCACGGTTAAGTTTGTAGGATGTTGTTGAGTTCGTGTATGTGTTTGGTTAGGAGCCCCGAGGGCTCGAGAGTGTTTCGGAGGTGTCTCGGAGTGATTTCAGATTTAGAAAAAATGCAGAAAATTGCAGAAATAGTACCCTGTGAACAGTAGCCATGAACATTGCCCAGCGAATAGTGCCCGTGAACAGTGTCTGTGAACAGTGACGTGAATAGTGCCGGACAGAATGTTAAGTTTTGGAAATGGGACTTCGAACCCATTTTCCATTTTTGCGATTTGGAGCTCGGATGAGGCGAATTTTGGTCCGATTTTCATAAAGAACAACGGGGTAAGTACTCTTAACTCAATTTTGGTTGTATAACTCGAATCTATTGCAAGTTTTGGTGTTTAATTTGAGAATTTTTGTTGAAAAGGGTAGAAAACCCTCTTGGATAGAAATGGTAATTTAAGGGGTCAAATGAACTCCGCTTTTTGTGAATTTGGTATGTACGGACTCGTGGCGAGACGAGGATTCCGTAAATGTAAATTTCAAAATTTTTTGAGACGTGGGCCCGGGGCTCGGGTTTTGCCAATTTCATGATTTTTAGTATTTTTCGAGTTCTTTCGATTGGGTTATGTCCCATTAGCATATTGTGATATATTAGGCCTGACTTTGGTTACATTTGACGCGCGTGGAGGCCGGTGTGAGGGGAAAAGGCATCGCGGACTAGAGATTTCGCCGGTTCGAGGTAAGTAATACTTGTAAATGATGTTCTGAGGGTTTGAAACCTCGGACTTGCACATCATAGTGCTGTATTGTGGTGACTTGCACGCCAGGTATGAGCGTGGGGTAGAGCACCGTTGGGGATTGTGACTTGGTCCGTCCCGATTATTGATTTTACCGCGTATTTGATAAAGAATTATTGATTGTTATCATAAATTGGTCTTATTGCCATACTTGAGCTTCGTGCCAAATTATTTGAAATCTTTTGTGAATTTCCATCACTATTATCCTCAGTAATTGAAATACTATCTGGATTCAGTCCAATTGAATTATATTATTTTGTGAACTCAGCTACATTTATACTCAACTCGAGATTTAAATGATATTTAAAATGTCAATGAGCTGAGCACTATTGTTTTACTGAAGCCCAAGAGGCTTATGACTATTTTCTGGACTAATTGAGGCCGAGGGCCATCTGTGAGGATATGTTGAGTGATGTGAGGAGGCTTTCAGGCCTCGAGTGTTATGTGAGGAGGCTTTCAGGCCTCGTGTGTGATGTGTGAAGGCTTTCAGGCCTATTGATATTGCGCTTGGGCTGTAGGAGCCCCTCCGGAGTCTGTACACACCCCCAGTGAGCGCAGGGTACCCAGGTGAGTTGGGAGTGGGCCCGAGAGGCCGTTGTTTGTGTCTGGTGAGTTGGGAGTGAGCCCGAGGGGCTGATGTTGTGTGCTGGTGAGTTGGGAGTGAGCCCGTGTGGCTGATACTATACTGAGAGTTTGATATTGAGCCCGAGGGGCAAACTTTTGATTGTTCCTAAATTGTTGAAATTGTTGTTTCCACTATTTTAAAAAGAGAATGAACTGATACCTTATGGTTTTTATGGTATAATTGATTTTACTGCTTGAGATAGCATTATATTTCAGATATTTTTATAAAGGATTTTCATGGAACTACTGATTCTCGTAAGAGTTGTATCGTACTTTATAGCATGTTGTAGTGTTTTTACGTGATTTCTTGCCTCTCAGTATTATTTACTCTTATTACCACTGAGTTGGAAGTACCCACTCTACTCCCTGCACCTCGAGTGCAGTTTCAGGTATTGATCACCCGGTAGCGGGTTGTTAGCAGATTGAAGGTAATACTATTGTAGTTGAGCAAGGTGACCGCCAGCGTTTGCTGCACCGGACTTCATCTTGAACTTCAGATTTCGTTTCATATATATATATATAGTTGACTCTGTAGTTGTGTTCCTATATCTTAGATGCTCGCGACTTGTGACACCCCGGTCGGGCTGAGTTGGGTTGTATATATATTGTTAATCAACGTCATTTAAGCTGTATTTTCTATTCGATATGCTTAAGAATTGTTAAAAAGGCGATTTGGGTTAGTTGGTTGGCCTTGTCTTCACGAGAGGCGCCATCACGACCAGGTTCTGGAATTTGGGTCGTGACATAGAGACTAATGGTACTCGGGATATAGTAGAGTTACCCAAAAGCAAGAAGCCAATTGGCTGCAAATGGGTATACAAAATTAAGTACAAAGCTGATAGGAGTACAGAAAGATATAAAGCTAGGGTTGCAGTTAGGGGTGATACACAAGTTGAAGGCATAGATTTTCATGAAACCTTCTCTCTGTGGTTAAAATGTCTACTGTTAAAACTTTAATTGATGCAGCTGTTAAAAGAAATTGGCCACTGTTTCAACTAGATGTTAATAATACGTTCTTGCTTGGGGATTTGGATGAAGAAATTTTTATGAAACTTCCACTTGGCCTTTCAGTATCTACTGCATCTACTGCTTATATTTCCAGTACTTTGGTTTGTAGATTAAATAAATCTTTGTATGGTTTGAGACAAGCTTCAAGGCAATGATATGCAAAGTTATCTCATTCCTTGTCCTCTAGAGGTTATTCACAATCTTTCAATTATTATGAACTTTTTACTAAGGGTTCTGGTAATGCTTTAGTACTCTTAGTGGTCCATGTTAATGATATCATCATCACTGGGTTAGATGTGTTGGAGATTGATGCTGTGAAAAACTTCCTCCATGATCAATTTAAGATCAGAGATCTAGACCACCTTAACTATTTTCTGGGCATTGAAGTATTGTATTCTAAGGGTGAGGTTTTGCTGCATTAGAAAAAGTCTGTGCGTGATCTTCTCAAAGAGTTCCATTCCTATGATTGTTCTTCAGTTATATCTCCTCTTGACATGCATGACAATCTGCAGGCTGATCATGGTGATCCTCTACCCAATCTTGAGACTTATAGGTGCTTAGTGGGTAAACTCAATTTCTTAACCCATACAAGACCTGATATTTGCTTTGTAGTGCAACATTTAAGTCAATTTATATTGAAGCCTTGCCTTTCTCGCATGCAAGTTGCTTTGCATTTACTCATGTATCTCAAGGGTACTCTTAATTTTGAGGTTTTCTACAATAATTCTCCTAATCTTTCTCTCAATGTATATTATGATAGTGATTGGGGTTCTTTCCCGGACAGTAGGAAATCCATCATTGGGCTTTGTATTTTATTAGGGAGTTGTCTAGTCAGATGGAAGTCAAAGAAGCAATCTGTAGTCTCTTTGTCATTTGCAGAAGCTGAATGTAGGTCTATGAGTAAGGCCACTGCTGAAATCACTTGGGTTTGCAGGCTTCTTTCTGATTTTGGTGCTTTTTCTTCTTCTCCTATTACTCTTTTTTATGATAACCAGGCAGCCATCCACATTGATAAGAACCCTGTTTTCCATGAGCGCACAAAGCACATTGAGCTGGATTGCAACTTTATTCGCACCAAGTTGAATAAAGGTTTGCTTCATCTGCTTCATACTTACAGTGCCAATCAGCTTGCTCATATGTTCACTAAACCGTTTGTGGGAGCTCTGCATCATCTGCATCTTCGCAAGTTGGGGGTTATCTCACCCTCCAACTTGCGGGGGTGTTGAGATACAAGAAAATGCTATTACTTAAATTGAGTTATTTTTCTTTCTTTTACTATTGGGCCTCGAGCCCACATTATATTTATTTTATAATGGGAGATTTTTACCTACATATACCATATATGAAATATTATTACCCTCAGTATTTAAGGTTTGTGTTTATTACATTTAAGCATACCAAATTACCATTTATATACCATAATTCAAATTAGGGATATAATTAAGGGTTCATTCATATTAGGCATAATTATAGGACTGTATCTTCTCACCTTCATATGAAAAAATATGAATGAGATGCAGGAACAGGACAATACGTAGAAGACAATGCAGGAGATTGAAAGAAGGCAGCAGAAGAAGCAAAAAACAAAGCATACGAAGCAGCAAAACAAAAAGCAACAGAAAAATCAAGTGAAGCTTATTCAAAAGCAGGAGAAGAAAAAGAAAAGGCATATTCAGATGCAAAAACAGCAAAACACAAAGCATCAGAAAAGGCAGAAGAAGCAAAAGAAAAAGCAACAGAAAAAGCAGAAGAAGCAAAAGTCATACAATCCTATAATTATGCCTATGTATCTTCCCACAAAACTCAAGATGCTCCTATGCTTCCTCTCGTTGATCATCCCCAACTGCCCGCAATCTTCGAAGAATATTATATTTTCAGATTCACAAGAAAATATTAAATTCTTTGATCGAACCGCTTTAATTCCCACTGAAAATAATAATGGCAGAGAGTTTAAAATTCTTTGACCTCTTTTTTTTTTTGGGCAGTAGTTGAAGGTTACTGGTTAACACAGTCTATTGAAACTCGAAGAAGAAGAAGAAGACATATTTCAAGAATTTGTAGATATTTTGTAGTCAAATTAGAAAAATTGTAGATAAATTGTAGACTGTTTTTTGCAGAAGATTTTGNAATTTTTGACATAATTGTAGAAGATTTGTAGAAGTTTTAGTCTTCCCAATCTACAATTCATCTACAATTTATCTATAATTTATCTACAATATATCTATACTTCTACAATTTAACTACAATTTATCTACAATTTCTGGAAATATGTCTTCTTCTTCTTCTTCTTCTTCTTCTTCGAGTTTGAATCTGAAATTCAGTCAAAACCAAGTCTAATCTTCACCAAAACCCCTCAAAATTGAGATATAAACTCCTACGAATTATTTACAACAACACCAAATCCAAATAAATAATGATTTTTGAAAACCCAAATTTGAATTCAAAGCTTTCAAGCTTTTTAGTGGCTATCAATGGTGGAAAATATATGGAAGAACAGATTTTTTCAACTTTGAGTTGTTGAAACTCGAAATTTGAATTGTTCGTTCTTTTTTTTTTCGAGAATTTGAATTGTAGTTCTAGAGAAAAATACGTAGATGAAAAATCTCCTTTCCCTTTTTAAAAATTGAATTTAATGTAGAATCAATTAACACCAAGATTCTCTCCTTAATTTTAGCCCTTTTTTAGGGAATATTCTGCCCTTTAATGCCTTATAATTGAATGGTAATTTGTAGGTAAAACGTAGACTGGATGGGTAATTAACAAACTATGCACATTTAGGGTAATAATGTTTCATATATTGTATAGGTAGGTAAAAATTCTTTTTATAATTGTAGTGTGAGTTATGGGCTGACCCATATAGATAAAAGGGAATAATTTTTTGTACACACACTTTTCATTTTTCTGATTTGAAGAAAATAGAAATCTAGAAACTTCTATCTCTCTTTCTCCCTCTAACCTCATGATGAACTGGGAATATACCTCATCGATTTGCTTATTGATCGAGTTTTAACATACTTAACTCTTGTTGGCTCATAGATTCGAAACTCGGGGGAGTGTAGGCCCTTCATTCGAACCTAATAACTTTGGTTCATACCTATATATCAAATAATTCATCAAGTACAGATAATGGATTTGAACTTAATAAATTTATTACTGGGTTCGTGTTAGAGTGGTAACTTTCGAATTCGTGACGTTTATCTTATTCACACATTTGGCGCTACTAGCGACGGAACCATATTCAATGAACTTCGTCAGAAAGTTATACCGCAGTAATAGCATACGAACATACATTTGTATACATATATAATATTTTGAATCCCTTTAGATAAAGTACAAGTTCAAACCCCAAAGTGTGACGTTTTTGTATTTTTTCTGAATTTCCTGGTTAAAATTTCAGACTGCACTACTAGGCACTACGAACTTATTACTGAACCAAAGCCGTAGGCAAACATCACTTTTTTCTAATTTAGTAGAGAGAAAAAGTTCGACTTTAATTAATTTTTAAAGCATTCTTTCTAGTCTATGAACTTTTGGGTTCATGACGTATTGACGTTACTTTAAATTTACAAGGATATCAAACAAAAACTAGAATTTTTGGTTGTCCACTTCAATTCGGCTAGAGTATTTCATGAACTCTATTCCAACTTATTGGGACATTTCAAGGTTACCAAGATAAGAAGAAAACTAGTTTTTTATTCGCTTGGACAGAATAACTGAAAATAATAAGGTTCAACAACCAAAGCTAGTTGCAAACAAATATATAGTGGAGTGACTTTTGGATTAAAGATGAGTATACGAGCTAAGATATTCCTTGATCGAGCACAATCGAAACTATAAAGAATCATATTGTTTGGATGATTTTGTTACGTATCGTTTTATAATGTATCGTGTTGTATTATACTGTATTGTGTTGTATTGTTTATTTGATGGATACAATGCTTGAATAGATTATATTATTTGTCATCATTTCATAATGTCATGCACCAACAATATGAAGAATAAACTTGTAATATTACTAAGAAAAGATATGACACGGAGTAGAATTATTATATAAAAAAGTAGGGTAAAGGATAAAATATAATTATTTAATAATAACGAAGGGCAAGATGGGAGAAAAAATAAAGTAACGATGTCACCACACCATATTCATCGTTACATAAAATGACAGTTTTCCTCGTTACATAGCGACGAATTTAACGATACGATACAATAAAATTTAAATAACAATCAAAACAAATATTATATTTAAAGTAACAATACGATACAACACAGTAAGTAACAGCTCTCCAAACAAGGGTACATGCATGATTGTTCCTCTTGTAATTGAGCTTCAACATTAATAGGGAATTCAAGGTAGCCCACGAGATCTAGGAGACAATAGAATTTTTACACTATTTAAATATGTTATAGTAGCGGATAATCTGTCAAATTTTTCAGGTTGTTGATCTCATTTTGTATGAACGGTTACTTGTAATTAGGGGTGTACATGGACCGGGTTGGTTCGGTTTTTATCAAAACCAAACCAAACCAACTATATCGGTTTGAATTTGTTTGGTTTTATCGAGTTTTCGGATTTTTTTATTACATGAATATTATTTCAATCTTACTTTGTTAAAATTATAGATAAAGCTTTGATAAGTAAATATATATTTAGTAAATATGGAAAAAATTGACAAATATATGATCTATTAAAATATTCTAATGGGAGAATTTTTTTAGTAACACATGATAGTTATTTTCTTAGTCGTCTAACAATAATTTTTTGTTAATTTACGCTTTCAGGAATAATACTTGAGAGGATCCCAAATATTTCTACATTTTCTAAAGAAAAATCACTAAAAACTCTTAAAAATATAAATAAATTTATATGTCGGTTTGGTTCAGGTTTTTTTTGCTCAATACTAAACCAAGTCAAACCAAACCTAGTCGGGTTTTTTAATCGGTTTGGTTTGATTTTTCGGTTTGGTGCGGTTTTTCGGTTCGGTTTGAACACCCCTACTTGTAATAATCTTTTAAGTAACATGATAGTTTTAAAGTTCTTTTAAAGTTAAATTGGAAAAGTATGATCCTTGTCTTTGCCCCTAAAAAATAAGTCAATATCCATAACTGACGTTGAAGAGTGGAATCAAATATAGTATTACATTTGACAATTAATTAGGAATTTACTTTTATTAGAGGGTAATATCAGATTCAGCCGGCTAATATGGGGAAAATTAAGTACATAATTGATTTGCAAAAAGCACATAAAGAATGGGACGGCAACGGCGACGGCGCGGATGTGAAGTTAATAAGAAAAAAGCATATTTAGCAGTTTGTGACTTTAAATAAATGGATTTATTATTAATATGACAAGATTCATCGGCGGGCATATTCTTAGTCTGTGCGTAAAGCCAACAAGAAATATATTTTGCACACTTTAATTGCCTATTTTATACTTTCAATAATAATAATAATAGAAGCTTCCACAGTTCTTTGTACTCACTAAATTAAGCATTGCACAACATTGGCCAATCTAGACACTCTTTCATTTTTGATGACAAAGCTTGGATTATTTTACTATTAATTGGCACTTTCCTATTTTTTAGTGTTTCCATTTCTGGGGAATTTTTTGCCAAAGCGGGTCTTGATTTGACATAATCATAATTAATCTGAGTTAACGTCAGGTCATACTTAGCGTCATGCTTAGAAAGAGGAAAAACTTAACTCGTATCAATTGATGGGAACTAATATATTTTTTAAATTATTAAGTCAATGTTGCAACAACTTCTTTGTTTTAACTAAGGGTGCACGGCTAGGAATCAGGCTTTGGTAACACTTCTAAAATTGTACGGTTGAATAGAATATTTATTTCATAAGTGTTATAAAATAAAAGCAATTTAGTAACATGAACAAGAAATAAAAGCAATTTTGTAAAACATGAACAAGAAATAGAGATAGAGAGAAGGAAGAGATTTTCTTCTTCAATTGTGTGTATTTTCCTATCTATTACAAGGTCTTTATATAGGCATAAAAAGTGAAGAAAATATATCATGAAATATGTCATTGAACATACAAAATATGTCATTGAATATGTCATTAAGCATTTGAGATGAAGATCATGGAAGAAGAGTAGACATCCACCTTAATATGATATTTATCATAACACTCCCCCTTGGATGTCCATAGATAATGTGTCTCGTTAAAATCTTATTAGGAAAAAACCCTATGGGAAAAAATCCTAGTGAAGGAAAAAGAGTACACATGTTTAGAAATACGTCTTTTGGTTGCCTCGTTAAAAACCTTGCAAGGAAAACCCAGTGGGACAAAACTTTGTAAGGAAAAAAGAGTACAACGCGCATTAACTCCCCCTGATGAGAGCATCAATTCACATCTCAATCTTGTACACTAGTTTCTTGAAGGTTGACATCGGTAGAGATTTGGTGAACATAAATCAGCCATATTATCACTTGAACGAATCTATTGCACATTGATAACACCGTTCTTTTGAAGATCATGTATGAAAAATAACAATGGTGAAATGAGTTTTGCCCTAGCTCCTTTTTATGAATCATTCATTCAATTGGGCTATGTATGTTGTATTGTCTTCATACAAAATTGTGGGTAGTTTGCAACACTTCAAACCACATTTGTCTCAAATAAGATGTATTATAGATCTTATTTCTCGACTTTCTTCATGAATAGCAATTATCTCAGCATGATTAGATGAAGTAGCCACGATTGATTGCTTAGTCGATCGTCAAGATATGGCAATGCCTCCATATGTAAACACATAGCATGTTTGTGATCAAGCCTTGTGTGTGTCAGATAAATACCCCGCATTGGCATTGTCGACGCCCCCTTTTTCCTAAAGAGCGAAATCGGGTTCACGACATTTGGGAGGACAACTCTTTTTCCACTTTGGGAATTGAGTTTTGAGAGTTTGGAGAGTCGCCACCTAATGATTATAGTGCATTAGGACACTTTAAAAGAAATAAAGATAGAAAATCAGAGTTCGGGTAAGGGCTTAAAATTATATCGAGGGGAAGGTGTTAGGCACCCCTCAAGATCCACTAGTGTGGTTCCCAGCCATGCTACAATTGTGACTTTAAATGCAAGCAAACAAATAAACAAACAAGCATTGCAAACATGGGAAACGGTTAAAAATAAGAATGTGAAAAGGATTTAGAAGTGCTGAAATTTGAAAGGAAATAGTTTTTGTGATTAAAGAAGAGATACGCAAGTAAAGGAAAGGAGTTAAATAATCGGTACAAGTAACTTGAAAGAAGTACAAGGAACGGGAGTTGAAGACTGAACAGCTTTTAAAAATTCTGAATAAATTATTAAACTAATAAAGGGGAAAGGGGGGGGTCCTAGGTTTATACATTACATGGATCATTCTCATAACAGCGGCACCTGATTATATACATAGTGTTATTGTGTAATCATCATCTCCATGTCTACCTTTCCCACCCCGTTAAGGTATTAGAGCGCGGAATGGTATCGTTTGCCTATTGCATGCTACTACCCGTCCCAAACTATCAGTCCCGGGGTATTAGGACTTCTAATCCTAAAAGGGGAAGAAAGGGATGGGGCCTTTATGGAGTTTAAAGGACAAAAATTCTAATCGACATTCAAAAAAATAAGTAACAAGTAGGGAGAATGAACAAACAAACAGGCAAGGCTCAGATAAACCCCATAAATCAGATAACATATAGTTTGGCATGCCTTTACACATACTGGTTTGGTCATAAAAAAAAATAAAAATTAAGCAGCGGGCGGATTGGTTCAATATATACGTTTAGACAGGAAACCTGCATTAGGCAACTTGGATCCACTTGTTAGAACTTAAGGTATTTTAAGCGAATGATTCAGAAAGTAATGGTTTCAGAAAAGAAATGAATGGACTAATGCAAAAGAGTTAAAGGAGAAAATAAAGATTGTTTGAGTAAAACACAGGAGAGTTGTGAAAGAGTTCCAGAAAGTGAGAATATTTTAAGGGAAAGACGAGTTGCAGGACTGTTTTCGAAAGACAGTTTCAGGGACCGAGTATAACATTTAGGCAGAAGATTTAAAAGAACTATTTCTGAAGAAGGATGCAGATTTGAGGAGTAAAAAAATACTGGTTTATGAGAATTTTATTGAAAACATGACATTAAAACGTTAAAGACCGGTTGACAGAACGTTATTGCTTAAAATGAATCAGGCAAGTTTGAGACGAATTCTTATAGGCATGATATCTATATTTGATTTTAAGACCTGTTGTTGAACTGATGAACGAGTGATTGTTTGATTACCCTACGGTTTGCCTAACGCATATGCACTTCCTATAGGCATGGTTTCTATATGCAACTGATTACGTGAATATTAAGTCCTATAGGCAGGATTTCTATTGACTTGCAATATGATTAAACGTTAAACCCTATAGGCAGAATTTCTAGATAACTTGCAACGTAATTAAGCGTTAAACCCTATAGGCATGGCATCTAGGTGACTGAATTAAAACGTTAAACAGACCTATAGGCAGGATGTCTAGTAA
>MU735426.1:0-11111 GCA_026770625.1 Nicotiana glauca
CCTGGGCTTAATACTCGGGTTTTATTTGCAACGTCCGCAGAATCCTATTTAGAGGATATACTTGGGCGTGATCACTTTCCCCCAAAATATGCAATATGTGTTTTGTATGTCGTCTTAGAGCTTTACCTTTGAAATTCTAAATAAGCCTAATATCCCTCCCTTTTTAGGATTAGTAGTCCTAAGTGCCTCCAGGGCTAATAGGAGTGGGAGTGGTAATAGCATGCAATAAGTAATCGATACCATTCCGCGCTTTAGATACCTTAATGGGGTGAGATGGGTAGATAAGGATATGATGACCATGCGATAATGTCACATGTAGCCCCTCATTGAGGAGTGATTACCGGATATTGTGTGGGGTGATCCATATTTTTAATAAACCTAGGACCCCCTCCCTTTATTCTTTATTTCTTTTCTTTAACATTTTAACTCCTTATTTAAAATAAGCCTTTCTAATTGCCCTTTCAAACTTTGTTTACTTTCAAACCATTATGTGTTGAAATTCCCTCTTATTTGAGCCTTATCTGCCTATATGCTAATTGCACCTCAATTCACAATAATTATCTGGCCAGGAACGACACTAGTGTATTCTGAGGGGTGCCTAACAACTTCCCCTTAGAATAATGTCAAGCCCTTACTGTATCTCTGGTTATTCAAATCAAACTCTTTTGGTATCCTAATGTACCCTAATCATTGGGTGGCGACTCTTCAATTGCAACCCCAGTTCCCAAAAGGAATGAGTTGTCCCTCCAAATGTCATAAACCGAATTTCGCAAAAAAGGGGGGGGGGCGACACACCAAAGATATGAGAAAAACCCCGAGGTGCACAATGATCGAAGGGAGAATCGAGGATAGAATCCTCGGGGAATCGTTAACAAATCCGGATTTGATAGGCACACGGGGCCAACGGAGGCACCTCTCTAGTCGGAATACAACTTCAACGTCAACATATCAGACATCGTGTTCGCCATTAGTAGAATCAGAGACGCCAGGTGGCCCAGGCCTGTACAACCAGATGCTTCACAAAGAAATCATAACTTAGTGTACGATTTTCACAATACGCATGGCCATAGAACTAAAGTTGCCATCAGCTTCGGGAAGAAGTAGCCCGACTATTAAACAAAGGTCACCTCCAAGAATTCCTCAGTGACTGGGCCAAAAACTAGTTCCAAAAAATAGAGGAGACAAAGAAGAGCGAAACAAATGAGCCACAACATGTCATCTACATGATCTTGGGAGGCATCGGCGAACCACATGAGCCCACAATCAGAAGAACAAAAATATCCATCACCAGAGAAAAGCGAACTTGGGGTCTCATACCCGAGGATGCCCTCACATTCAGCGACGAGGACATCGAGACCTTGTCTCAACCCTACAATGATGCACTGGTAATCTCTTTCCTTGTAAATACATTACAAATTAAACGTGTACTCGTGGATCCAGGTAGCTCGGCCAATAATATACACCGCCCTCCTCGGAAGGCCATGGATATACTGCATGAGCAGTACCATCCACTCTCCATCAAATGATGAAATTACCGACAAAAGAGGGGATTAAAACTGTCTACGAGGAACAGTATGCGGCAAGGGAAATATTGGCAGTGCATGATGTAACGCCGACACCAGTGCCTCCACCCTCGAAGGAGACAAATGATTATCAAATAGTAAAATAGCGATAGCAAGATACACCCTTGGCTAAGTCTGAACCAAACGAAGTAAAGGACCGTACCGCGTCCTCATGACAAACGATCAAAACATATCAGGGCCCAAAGCTCCATCAACACTAAGGTACAATCGCCTCCCCTTTTTCAATTATATATTACACTAACCTAAGTGCAGGTATTCAATCAAAACGGCTGAAGCGCCTCCCAACTTAAAGGCCTTTGGGGTAAGGTCCGTGTACACACTATCCTCCCCAGACCGCACTAGTGGGGATTATACTGGGTTATTGTTGTTGTTGTATATGGTAGTTTAGACTTATTTTAAATTATATAACGTTAAAGGAAATACTACAAGTTGAAGATAGTAATCTAATCTGTATACTCAATAAGATAACAAGAATTAATTTTTTTTAAAATACCTATGTTCCTCATAAAACCGTATTCATATAACTATTTTGCATTAGGATCAATAATGTATTATTAGGAGAATCTAAATGGATCCGATTAGCTAAATTATCATTTTAAAAAAGACTTCTCATAATAACTCGGTGTAAGAAAATTACTAATATCTTTCCATCTAAAAAAGTTAAAAAAATGGTTTTGAAACAAAAATATACAAATTTATTTTGTTAATAAATTAGGGCCTCTCATCGAAATTTTGCTTTAAGCCACCAATAATGTTGGGCCGCCCCTGTGTTGGAACCAACATGGAGTCTTTGAAGCAACCTGAGCCTTTAACTCATCATACTCGCGCTTGGCTCGACCAACTTTGTTCCGAAGGCGCTCCAGGTCCTCCATCTTTTTCTGCAACTGAAAAGAAACAAAACATTAGCCTTAGGAGCTAAAAGAAGGAACACACACTCACATGGAACAAAAACTACCTGATCCTTCATGTAGCTCTCATAATTCAAGCTCCAACTCGCCTCATACCGTAAGTGAGCCAACTCGTCTTCTCTCTCATCACAAAGAAGCCTGGGAACTTCTCCATATCCATGGTTTTCCGCAGCATGGCCTCACGACGAAGCAACTCGGACTTGAGCTTGTCAAAAGCCTATGAAATAAAAGCTCGACAACAAAGTAAAAATTGCAAGACTATAAAATAAACACGGATGACCAAAGACTCACCTCGGAATAGAGCCGCTGATCTTTCTTGAAGGTTGAGCACACATCTACTATTATGGCACTATCTACCCCATAAGAACCACACCAGATAGAGATGCAATCGCTCATCATATGCGGCTCCTGGTCTCGGTCCCCCCTCGAAGTACCTTCGATGGAGGAAGAAATATCCTCTCCGAGCCTCCGGCCTGCAATCATCTTGATGTAAGCACCTCCACCTTGCGAAAGCCCCTTTTGCTCATTATTATCTCTCTGATGCCCAGGAGCTGGCATTTCTTCTCCCCCTCAAAGAAGGCACGATCTCGCTCCAAAGGATTCTCCGATGCCTACGGTGATAAGGTTAGTACACATAAAAGGAAAACACCCTTAAATGAGCAAATCACACAGTGCATACCATGGTATTTGTCCTCCAATTTGCCCTTAGACAAAGCTCGCCACTTACGCTCATTGTAAGTCGGTCAAGTTGCCAGCTTCCAAGCCTAGTCCGTCAGGTCAGGACCTCACACGGTGTCCATAAAATTCTTGCAGAAAAGGAAAGAAAGGCGCATTTACAGAACATATTTGTTCCATAAGCAAAACTACGAAGGTACAAGTATACCACTTACGTGTAAAATTCCATTCCTCAGGGAATGGCAAAAACTCCACAGAGATAATATTAACGGTCCGTACTCGAATGAATCGGCTCATCCACTCCCGATCTCCATTTTCTTCATCATAAACAATGAAGGGTGTGGTGGATTGGTATCATAGGGTTATCAGGCCTCGATGGTGAAAAGGCCGGTACACTATAATAAGATAACTAAGCATGAACTCAAGTCCCATTCTCTCTGCAAAGAACCTCATCCTCAATACTATCCGCCAAAATGACGGGTGAATCTGCGCCAAGGTGACCCGGTATTTCCGACATAAATCAAGAACAACCCTATCAGGGGGCCTAGCGTGAAGGGGTGCATGTACACATTCAAAAACCTGTCAGCGTGATCCATAATGCTCTTTCTCGGTGAAAGTACCCGCAGTGCTACCTTCTCCCCCATCCACAGTCTCTCTCCACTGATTCGAGATGCTCCTCTCCCAGTAGGGAAATAAACCTCGAAATGTACTCCCAATGACCCTGAGCGTCTTGATTCAAAAGTTCTTCAAGGGCGGAACTCTCCTCTCCTCGCCGAGCGGACCTTGGTGCGACAACCATAGCTGTGATAAGACTAGAAAATCCGAGCAGAACCCACATAATCAAAATAGTGAAAGCCTTGACATAAGAAAAAAAAGCTCAACAAAGGAAGACAACTACTTGTAATAGTGGAATGATCACAAGGGGGAAAGAAACCCTATATATGGAAAAAGCAGCGACCCCTGCATCAACCTAGTCCAGAGATGGTACCCGATCTCGAGGACCTCTGTAAAAAAAAAAAGACAGTCTCCAAGAAGCCATTAATATCATCACAAGTCCCGAGATGGTACCCAATCTCAAGGACCTCAATCAAAAGAAGTTAGACTCAAAGCCAATACCATCGCTATACGTCCCAAGATGGTACCGATCTCGAGGATCTCCACCATAAAGAAAATATGCTCCAAGGGTCCATTAATATTCTTATGAGACTCGAGATGGTACTCGAACTGGAGGGCTCCTTTCAAGAAGAAAATAAGCGCTAAAACTCTATTCATACGGGTTTGGCCTCAAAATACCAGCTAAACTCGGGTAAGACCCCGTCCGAGATCTATTTGCGATGCCTTAGAGCCATCTCCTCTGAGTTCAAAGCAAGCTTCCAGGAAGCCCAAGCTAAAGCAAACCCTCGCTCAAGTACTGCTCCCCAGAGCCTGACGACTATCCTTATTCTCAGACTTTCAGACAATTTCCCCCGTCGAGGCAGTGAAATTAAAAGCGTGCTTAAAGAGCGCTTAAGCACAAAAGCGAGGCGCACAAACACTTTGCCACTCCGCGTGACCTCAAGCGAGGCGCATGTGTCAGAGGACCTTTACTTCCTTTTTTAATATCATAGTAAGTTAGTCTGTCATAGTTCCCTAGACCATATTTATGGTAAATAGCTAGGGAAATATGGAAAAACTATTTAAGGGAGTAATTCAGATTTCCCAAAAAATTAAAAAAAAGAGAATATGATGGAATTATAAGAGGACCAAAGGAGTTGAAGGAATTCAACAGAAGAAGACAAAATCGAACAACTGCAACGGAACAAGCCTCGATAACAGGTCTTCTTCTCTTCTCTATTTCTTCATCGCTTCTCTTCTCTGTTTCTTCATCTCTTGATACTTTTTGTATGCCTCTCTCTCTTCTACTCGTTTTCTTCTTCTTTATTTTTTCTATGTAATAAGAGATACAGACAAAAAGAATTCTCCATTAAAAGATAAGTATTTGACTGAGGTGACTTTTTCTTGTGATTAAATTTTTTGCTATTTTTCCTTTTGGTAAAGTGAATAAACTAGTAAAGTTAGAAAATAAATGAGTTTGGTACTGAAAGTTTATAGTTTGTTCTTTTGTCTTTGTAGAAAGTTTTGTAGAATTAAATGGGACACTTGTCCTGATGATTTCATGTTGCCTAACTTTTATAACTATCACTATATATGCAACACCTGTAAAAAGACTAAGAGAGAGGATAAAGACACAAATAGTGGACTCCACACTTTCTTAGAATTCATGGTGTCACGACCCAATCTCCATACCCGGTCGTGATGGCGCCTCTTGTGAAGACAAGGCCAGCCAACTAACCCAATTCGTTTCTTTGACACTTACTAAACATAAATAGATGGAAAATGCAACTTAAAGAACATTAATTTTCAACATTATAGCCTAACTCAGCCCGACCGGGGTGTCACAAGTCACGAGCATCTAGGAGGGTCATTATTACAATTTTAAAGTCTATAATACATAGAGTAAAATCTGGAAATCAAGAAGAAGAAGAATCTCGGTGCCGCGAACGTCGGCGGTCACCTTGCTTAGCTACGATAGCAATACCTTCAATCCGCTACTAACCCGCTACCGGGTGAACAGTACCTGCAACTGCACGCGAGGTGCCGGGAGTAAAGTGAGTACTTCCAACTCAGTGGTAATAAGAGCGAATAATATCTGAGCAATAAGAAAACACGTATGAGCACTCCAAAATGCTATAACAGACAGTACAAACCTTTGAAAAATAGTAGTAAAACCACAACACCGAGAAAATCCTTTAGAAAATCTCAAGCTTAGTTAAAAATCTCTATTGAAAATATGCCTTTTCAATAGTTGTAAAAATAATTTCAACAAGTAGGAAATAATCAGAAATCTACCCCTCGGGTTCAGTATCAACCTCTCAGTACAGCATCAGCCCCGCGGGCTCAATCCCAACTCAAAAAGTACAACATCAGCCTCTCGGGCTCAACACTCCTTAATATGTAACACCAGGGTATCTGGTCAACAAGGCAAGTAATAGCATGTATGCCAATGATATGTGAGTGCTAAAGACCATGCCACGTACTACAAATAGGAATGAATGCATGAATGCAATGCAATGCACATGACTGCTGCGGCACGCAGTCCGATCCATTTGGGTACCCTGTGCTCACTGGGGGTGTGTACAGACTCCGGAGGGGCTCCTACAGCCCAAGCACTATAATACTGCGACGTGCAGTTCGATCCACATATTATATCACTGCGGCGTTCAATCCGATCCATGCATGTATATGTATATACTATTGCGGCGTCCAGCCCGATCCATATCTTAGTCGAGAAATGCACACATAACACTGCTGCGGTGCGCAGCCCGATCCATGCTCAGTCCAGCAATGCATATAATCCCCTTGGGCAATAGTAAAATAGCAGTTCTCAGCTCAAAATGTCAGAAAAATATCATTTAAGTTTTCAAATCTTAGAAAGATGGCTGAGTTTGCAAAACAGTATTTAGAACCTTGGACTGAGATCAAATAATATGCAACATAATGTAAAAATAGTAATATCAATCCCTGAAGGATTCATATAATCGGCACGAAGCCCAAAACATGGCAGTCAGCCCAAATCATGATAGCATCAAGTAGTTTTCAGTCAATCACGCTGTAAAATTAACAAACGGGACGGACCAAGTAACAATCCCCAACGGTGCTCTACCCCACGCTCATACCTGGCATACAAGTCACCACAATACAGCACTATGATGTGCAAATCCGGGTTTTCAAATGCTCAGGATATCATTCACAAGTATTACTCAGCTCGAACCGGCGAAAACTTTAGCCCGCGACGCCTTTGCTCCTCAAACCGGCCTCCACGCACGTCAAATCTAACCAAAATCATAAGTAATACATTATATGCTAATGGGACAACACCCAATCGAAAACAATCGAAATATGACAAAAATCTCGAAACTAGCAAAACCCGAGCCCCTGGCCCACTTCTCAAAAAATTACAAAATTCACATTTCCGGAATCTTCTTCTCGCCACGAGTCCATACATATAAAATTTATCAAAATCGGAGTTCATATGCCCCTTCAATTTCCAATTCTTACATTCCAAAAAAAACCAAGCCCTAGTTTCTTCAATTTTTACCCAATTTTCAGAGATTTAAATGATGAATCTTCAATAAAATCACGTATTTAACTCATAAAACTTACCTCCAATCGAATCCTAGTCGAAACCCTCTTAATCCCTCGTCAAAAGCTCCCAAATTTGCGCAACAATGGTGAAAAATGACTTTAGCTCGCGGAGGAAATGTTTATAAACCCTTCTGTCCGCCCAGCAATTCCTTCATCGCGTTCGCGACCTTAGCCACGCGAACGCGATGCTTTATCTTATCTGGCTCCCAGGCCCTCATACACGAACACGACAACCACAATGCGAACGCGATGGCCCACTCCCCTGGCCTACGCGAACGCGTCGCCCCTTCACGCGAACGCGATCAACAAGATTCCACATCTACGCGATCGCGGGCCTCTCCTTCGCGAACGCCAAGGAAAAATCCCAGGCTCCCTCAAAATACCCTATGCGTTCGCGTTACTCCTCACGCAAACGCGATGAACAAAAGTCTGCAACACCCAACAACAAAAATCTGCTATCTCCCAAGGCCAAAACTAGTCCGTTTGAACACTCGAAATCACCCCGAGGCCCCCGGAACCTCAACCAAAAGCACCAACGCATCCTAAAACCTCATTCAAACTTGTTCCAATCATCAAAACACGTCAATTAACACAAAATCATCAAATCACGATGGATTCAAGCCTAAGTTAAACTAAAACTTTCACATTCGATCAAAAACCCGACCAAACGACGTCCGAATGACCTAAAAATTTGCACACATATCCAAAATCACCTAACGGAGCTACTGAAACTCTCGGAATTACATTCCGACCCTCGGATCAAAATCTCACCTATCCACCGGAATTCGCCAAAATTCCAACTTCGCCAATTCAAGCCTAATTCTACACCGGAACTCCAAATTCAATTCCGATTTCACCCCTAGTTCACAAATCATCCCCCGAAGCTAACCGAACCACCGGAAATCAATTACGAGCCCTCTAACTAAATAGTCAACTTCCAGTTGACTTTTCCAAAACAAGCTTCCTTCTAAGAGACTATGTGCCTCATTTTCAACCAAAACCAATTCAATTACACCCGATCGAATCTAATACTGATATTGAAACATGAATCAACACAATAAGGGGAAAACAGGGTGGTAACTCACGTGACGACGGGTCGGGTTGTCACATCCTCCCCAACTTAAACAAACGCTCGTCCTTGAGCGGACCCAGAGTTGTCCTAGAAGTTCACCAATAGCTGAATAACTTTTCCATGCATATAAACCGGAGTGATCCCACATCACCCTATCTCATATAGGTCCGACAACACAATATAGCTGAAATTTTTCAACCCATTTAGTCCATAAACCATAGAACTACATTTCACCCTCTGAAATCTTACACAAGATCAGAACCTCACATTTTTACTCAGAATAAACCCGAACCAGCTGTAATAATCCATACCTGCAACCTGGGCTGCAATCATATGACATACCACATAACTCAAACACATGCAGCGATAACTTCCATTCATAGCAGCTGCCCACGACAACCAAATATCGATAGAAAATGTCTTGTTAGATAAAGTCTCATTTCAATACCTTCATATACTGCCAACGGCAACTGAAACACGCGATATACTGAACCCATCTCTCAGATCAACCATTCATGAATCCATTTCCCTCTTGACTGATACTACAACAGATTTCCGAGCCAAACCTCGATATTACCTTTCTAACAAGCTGAAATCAAATCTGTTCGTACTCATTAATGACTCCAATGATCACTTCGACTCCAACCACCCCTTTGGTGATATGATACCTCAATGTAGGCCTAATCCACAACTTGCATAATACACGCACCAATGAGAAGCAGTCTGAACATACTCAAATTATGACAATGACTCAACGAAAGAGCTGTACCTCAAGCTCAACAATAACATTACAACACAAAACTGAGATCACATGTCACATCATAGAAATAGAGTACCTGAATTCTCCTCTAAAGGTCATAACTTCATGTGGCCTTGCTACAACGCGCGATCCTATCCAAACACTATTACCCATGGAGCACCTCAAGTCACCATGCTCAAAACGGACAGCCACGCACAGATTGAGGTCTGAAACCAAGCAATCCATCACACCCACGGTGAAGCAAGTAATATACACCATTCAATCCTGAAAGGACACAACCGATGCGCCATTCGCCGAGCAACACCCAATACGGACTTTCTTCAGAAACCAGGAAGAAAGACATACCAAGTAACATATGGAAAACTGTTCTCAACATCACCCTGTTGCGGCGTGCAACCCGATCCAGATAACATACCCATGGCGGCGTGCCACCCGACACACACATATATCTTACAAAAGGGGATGCATATCGAGCCAAATTTGCTCATTACAATAAACATATATAGTCGCATGCCCGGCCATAAGAAACGCATACGAAAGAGTCCCTCAATACCGGAACTGAATCAATGGTAGAAACCTCTGCACTGACATCCGCCACGAAGGCCCAATTAATAAAGCAATACTTGCCAGCCGTCCGCTGGTCTTTGGAATACAAACTACCTTGCTAGAACATAATCTGATGCACCTTGCCACGCAACCTGTGGCACTTTCCGACATAGCCCATAGCACAATAGTCTAGAATAACCCACATTGCGACAACCAGTCTACAGCTCAACACCACATGCAAAATCTAACATACCAAGCCACACTAGGATAACATGAGAACTTTTATCTCCCTTCTGCGCTGCAGACATCGATGCACTCAACTAGTCAAGAAATCTCATTGATCCCATTAAGAAGGAAAATCATTACACACTCCATGTTTCGCATACCCATAAGAAATATACTCATCTTCAAACCACGGAAAAACCCAACAAGAACATCTCTGCTAACTCCATTTGTTCGAGCTAAACTGCCAGGACTGAATCCTTTTATCTAAACCAAGCTGAGCAAGCCGTCAAAACTCAAGAGCTTTGCTGCAAAATATATGTACAAACTCATTACCTTGAACACATACAGGGAAATAATCCTACCCTTACCATACCAATTCGGTCTATTATCAAGCTAATCCGTCTATCAAATTTTTGTTTTTATTCATCATCCACTTGATATTTCTCCCTTGCCGTAGCATCACAATGCCTCAATCCAGGATCACCACAGGAGATTCAAACGTAAGACCACACTGTCTAAGACCCATAGGCCACCGAATACTCTCTCAATTCTTCCCAAAAATACACGTTCCACAATACTTTACTTGAAGAACTTCCTACGAATCGGAATTTGTTACCATTACTTCCTAGATACTGATACATAGGATCCCATAATTAATATAAAAATACCACAAGCCTCGACATTCTCGATGAATAAACAGTCTCTGACCACATACACAACCTTAGACACCTGATGATTACATGCAAAAATCTCGAACACAATAAAACCATTCTCGAGAGTCATTCACTCCTATTCCAACTGCAATTTACCCGAATTAACGAACATAACCACTCGTGCCTTATTAGTACTCTGACACCGTAGGATATGATCTCATTCCAATTCAACGAACATCTTCCTTTTCGACACACTGAGCATTCTTTATCAACAACAGCTCAAGACATCCTATCGTCTTCACACATCTACGAAGTACCATATAATCTTTATCAAAATTTTGCTTTACTCGTGCCATCCTCGGCTCATTTTCTGCAACCGGGACTGATCCGTCGGCATACCTCGAAAAGGAACCAACATAGCACATAAGCGTGCAATCAGCTAATCAACAACAACCTCCCCAACTTGGCTCGAAGCCATCTATCAGGACACATTTAATAACCCAT